>PVJS01019791.1:0-33329 GCA_004027185.1 Glis glis
CCGGCCCTAATTTTTATACTTTATTTTGAAACCGGGTCTCACAAAGTTGCGGAGGGCCTCACTAAGTAGAGAGAGAGAGAGACAGGGAGAGAGAGAGAAAGAGAGCTGAGGCTGGCCGGGAACCCTGATCCTCCGGTCTCTGCCTCCCAAAGTACTGGGATTACAAGTGTGCGCCACCATGCCTGGCTCATATTTCTTTTTTTGTTTTAACCTATTATCCTTCTTATTGTCCTGGGATCTCATCAAGAATATCATGTTATTTCATTTTCATGTCTTAGTTTCTGAGAGACTGTGATAGTTTTCTAGATATTCTTTGTTTTGGATGACCCTTCTAATTTACTGGCATAATAGCGAGGTATTATTAAAGTTTTGATATAGGTTTGTATGATATTTTTCTCCTGGCTAGACTGAGGTTACGAATTTGGTTTTTGGGTTTTTTTTTGTGTGTGTGTGTGTGTGGTACTAGGAATTGAACCCAGAGGCATTCTACCTCCAAGCTACACCCCCAGCTCTATTTTTTATTCTTTATTTTGAAACAGGGTCTCACTAAGTTGTGGAAGGCCTCACTAAGTAGCTGAGGCTGGCCACAAACCCAGATCCTCTGGTCTCAGCCTCCCAAGTATGGGGATTACAAGCGTGAGCCACCACGCCTGGCTGAGGTTATGAATTTGAAGCAGTAATAACACATCATACCAAGACTACTGCCCTATTGTGATTTTTAATAAGGAACACATTTGTTCCCATTCCTGGCACAGATCTCCTAAATCCCTGGGAATTTCCTAAGTGATGAGACTGAAAACGATGAAAGGGGGGTCTTTTATTATACATAGTAATAACACCTTTCAGCAACACCTGATTTTATGTTAGTAAGGTAACATTTGAAAAGCCTTAATGATAGGCATTTGGAGCCAGAGAAGTAGCCAATGTCTGTAAATAGGGAAGCTGAGGCAGGAGGATCACTTGACTCTAGGAGTTTGAGACCAGTCTGGACAGCATAGATAGAACCCACTCTCAAAAAAGAATTAAAATAAATGAATAAATAAATAAATAAATAAATAAATAAATAAATAAATGAGAAAATAGGTTAGTTGCCAGAGAAACTAACCAAATGATCACAGGTGGTCACAGGGTTGGAACTTTGAGCTCGTGACCAGATCTTCATGGAGGGGAGAGGGGCTGGAGATTGAGTGAACCATTAATGGCCTAGGAAATGAAGCCTCCATTAGTTCCCAAAGGACATGGTTGAAGAGCTTCTGGGTGGCTGAGCATATAGATGGTGAGGTCCTAGGAGTAAGCATGGAGACCCCATACTCCTTTCCCCATATCTAGCCCCATGCATCTATTCCCCTATTATAACCATTGTAATAAACCAGTAAGCTAATAAGTAAACTCTTTCCCTTAGTTCTATGAGCCACTCATGCAAATGATGAAACCTAAAAAGGGGGTATAGGAATTAGAAATTTGCAGGCAAATTGGATAGACATTGTGGGTAATCTGGGCACCTATTACTTTCAGTTCACATTTGAAGAATGTGCCACTCTGGTGGGACTGAGTCCTTAACCTATAGGGTCCTGCACTAGTTCTAGGTAGATAACTTTGAAATTGAATTGTGGGACCCTCAGCTGGTGTCAGAGAATTGATCAGTGTTGGAAACACACCCACATCTTTGAAGACAGAGATGAAATATAAAGTGAATATTGAGATTACAGTTTGGGATAATTGTTTTCTCCCCATACTACACAGGTAGATACTATTATATTGACTTATCACTCATAATGCTTATCTTTAATCACCTAGTTAAAGTAGTATTTGTTAAGTTTCCCCCACTATACAGTTGCTCTTTTCCAATCTTTCTGCAGAGTACCTTACTGAAGGAAATTATTTATATGCATGTTTGTAGACCTAGACTTCACCTGGCCCAACAATTCTGTGTGAAGTCATATTCTCTACTTGTAAAACGATTCAGTATTTTTTCGTTTCTTTTTTAACAGTGTCCACACAAAGGAAGACCTTCAGGTACTAAAGGCTAAGACTTGCTATAGAAAGTTAAGCTCGAGCTTCTTCAACTTTTTCCTAGAGAACTTCATTCAATGCTTATGTGTCTCTCACAGCAATTCAGAACAGTGCATTTTCAGAATTGCACATTGGGAAGTGTGTCATTTGGCTCAAGCCGTCACAATTAAATACCACAGAATGAGTGGCTTAAGCAACAGAAATTCATTTTCTCTCTGTTCGGGATGTTGGAAGTTCAAGACCAGTTCTGATGACTCTCTTCTCATCTGGCAGAGGGTGGTCTTCTCCCTGCATCCTTACATGGCCTTTCTTCTTTGTGAGTTCATGAAGAGAAAGAGAGGAAGGGAGGGAGGGAAGGAGGAAGGGAGGGGGAGAGAGAGAAGAAGAAGAAGAAGAAGAAGAAGAAGAAGAAGAAGAGGAGGAGGAGGAGGAGGAGGAGGAGGAGGAAGAGGAGGAGAAGAAGAGAATGTTTGTTCTCTGGTATCTCTTCTTATAAGGACACTAATCCTATTGGATCAAGGTCCCACCCTTAAAACCCCATTTAACCTTAATTACTTCCTTAAAGGTCCTATCTCTAAGTACAACCACATTGAGGGTTAGGGCTTCAACACACAAATTTGGGAGAGACATAATTATTTAGCCCATAACGGAAGGTAAAGAAACTTAAGTCAACCCAAAGAATTAATAGAAGGCAATATGCGAAATCTCTTTCCTAGCAGAAATTAGAGAATAACGAATTACTAGAAATAATGTTTGTTTTTATTAAGACTATTTGCCTTTAGGATACTTATAATATTTACCTTTCAAATTTGCATTAGATGTCATGACATGATTAGATATAAATCTATTCAAACCATCCCTAAAATGAGGCCTCTTATATAAACACACAGTGCAATTAGAAAGAAACGGTCATCTCAGTATTGCTCTGCTAATGAGAATTGCCTCTATGAAATGACTATATTCATTTAATTAAAAAGCCCATTATGGATCTCATTCAAAAGGCTGTTCACTGAACTCTTCAGAATAAATCTAGTTTGTTTTAGTGGAGTGTTTAGAAGTGTCATTTTTATTTGTTTTCAAAGATGGTAAAACAACAGGGTCTTGGAAATTATAATGAGCCATTCACCAAGAGAAGTCACAGTGAATGGCTTTTATAAGTTGAGAAAGCTTTAAAGCCAAAAGGAAAGTTTTGTCAACATAAGATGCAAGGAAAAGGACAAAAGAGAGGCTGCACTCAATGCAGGAGAGAAAAAAAATGCAAAGATGGTATAAAAAGTGTATTTTCCTCTACTTTCTACTTGCTTAGCATATTTATGAAGTTGTACTTTAACTACTGTAATTATCATATTTGAGAAAGAAACAGTACCATAATATCTGTTGTATTAGTAACATGTTCAAAGAAGTGTGCTGCATAGTTTAAGATAGAATTTCATTTACTTTAATACATGCAAAATCTGGAGGAAAGGCTTTTCAAGCCCGAGGAAGTATATAAAATCTTTAGTACATAATAAAGTTAGAATCACTAATTGATATGAAAATAATGGATGACAAAATATATTGTACTAGAACAATTAATGAACTATTTTAGGAGGAAGATGCAGTAAGATTATTATTTAAAGCTATATCCTGAGATAAATTATAGGTGGAATACAACTTAAATAAGAAATATAAACATAATATTACTTGTTGAAAACATAACAATATTTCTAGAACAGAAGTTAGGAAACTATGGCCCGAAGGCCATATCCACCCTGCCGCTTGTTCTTGTAAATGAAGATATATGGGAACACAGTCATGCCCATGCACATACACACTGTCTACGGCTTCTTTTATCCTGCAATAGAAAAGCTGAGTAGTTATGACATAGCTCACATGGCCCTCAAAGTTGAAACAAATTTCTTTTCCTTACCAGAGTAAGTTTGCTCATCCCTGATATAGATATAAGGGAAAAATCTTTTAAATATGACAGTAAAATTAGACAGCAGAAAAGCATATTCAGATGTCTTGGCAGTTATGTATGTAAAATTTTTAAGCTCAGCCACATAAGCAAAATTGAAAGACAAAGGTAAAATGAGATAATCATGTGATGGAAAGAAAAACATATTAGTTTATCATATCGTGTTTCCAAAATAACAAAAACAAAAGGAGAATGAAAGGTATTGAGTCACAATGAATGAAAGGAGGAGGAGAAGAACTAGTGAGAAGAGGAAGAAGAAGAAAAAGGAGGAGGAGGAGGAGGAGGAGGAGGAGGAGGCAACAACCAGGCAGAAGAAAAGATGAGGAGAAGGAGCAGACATCAAGACCAAAATATTTTAATTGACTTTTGAAAAAGAAAGAAGTTAAACAAATTGTAAATAATTTAGTAAAGTGAAAGAAAATGCATTCCGAGGAATTTTGATGAGAAACCGGCCTATTAACCCCACTAATCTGAGAGTTATAGCAGTTATGATAGTGGATAGAGGGTTCTAAAAATATGTCTGAAAGTTCTTCTGAATGCAGGACGCAGAAGTGCAATCCTGTAGTTCAACAGACACACTGAAGGAACCACATGTGCGGACTTCAGGCAAAGTAGAGTGCAAGGTAAGGCTTCAGGCTGAGACAGAGAGTCCGTGAAGGTCATCATTTAGATGAACTCAGGGACTTCTCCCTCTTCTCCCATCCTACTCCCTGAAAATAGATCAGAGACTGGGTGGTGGAAGTACACCAGATAAACTCTATAGTTCAGAAGAAATAAGCTAGCAAATAAGCAGAACTTTGAAATACTGACATTTGTTCTGAAGTGTTCTTTCTCACCAAAAACCAAAAAACAAAACAAACACCCAGCTTTCCTTAAGCTCTTTGTAGAGTGAAGCCACAAGGGAACACATATCTCTATACAAATCTTCCAATAGTCTGTTTAGTGTCTCAATGTTATCCAGAGGAATTCCCGGAAAGAAGAAATGAAGAATTGAAAATACCAGAGAATATAGTTGAATATTTAAAAGATTAAACCAGAAGGTCCAGACATAGGTGTAACTAAGAAAGTCTATTTGTCTTAGTCCATTTTTTGTCACTATAGCCAAATACCATAGTCTGAGTAATTTATAAAGAAGAGAAGTATATTTCTCATAGTTCTAGAGGGAGACTGGTGCTATAGTTTGGATCTTAAAAATCACCAAAATGCCTATGTGTTGAGAGCTTTGACACCAGTCTATGGTGTGATTATGAGGTGGTAGAATCTTTGGGAGTTAGGGCCTAATTAAAGAGATTAAGTTCGTTGAGGGCATGTTCTTGAAGTAGATATTGAGACCCCATTTCCTTTCAGTCCTTCTTTCTTCCTTGGCCTCCATAGTTGAACAGGACTCATTTTCCACATGCTCTGACAATGATATACGGTGTCACCGCAGGCCCAAAGCAACAAGATCAAGTGACCATGAACAAAAATTTCTAAAACTGCAAACCAAAATAACCTTTCCTCCTTTAAATGAATTATCTTAGGTATTGTGTTACAGTAACAGAAAGCTGACTAACACAGCTGACTAACACTAGCAAGGATTCAGTCTCTGTTTCCAAGATGGTACCTTGAACCTTGAATGCTGTGTCCTCCTGAGGGAAAGAATGCTCTTCCTCACATGGCATTAGAACAGATGAGAGCAAATTCTCTCCTGAAAATCCTGTTTATAGTGGTACTATTCTACTCACGAGGGTAGAGTCCTCACGACTGAATTGCCTTCCATTAAGCCCCACCTCCCAACACAGTTGCATTCAAGATCAACTTCCAACATGAATTTTGGAGGGAACAAAACTATTCAAATCATATTAACTGTGTTAATTAACTTTTCATTGCTGTGACCAAAATCCTTGACAAGAACAATTTAGAAGAAGCAAGATTTATCTTAACTCATGGTTTCAGAGGATCCATCCATGGTCATCTGGTTCCGTTGCTTTGGGCCTGAGATGAGGTAGAACATCATGGAAGAAGGGTGTAGCAGGAGAAAGCTGCCCAGCTCATGGCAGCTGAGAAGCAGAGAGAGAGGAAGAGGCCAGAAAGAAGATTAAACTCTTCCAGGACATGCTGCCAACTAGGTCCCACTTCTCAGTAGTTTATTCAGCCATCAATACATTAATTCTCTGATGAGGTCAGAGCACTCATGATCTAATCACTTCTCAAATGCTCTGCCTCTGGACACATGAGACTTTGGGGGCCATTCCAGATTCAAACTAAAACATCCACCCCTGGCCCTCAAAGGCTCATACCCATCTCACAGTGCAAAATGCAGTCAGCCTATCTCCAAGGGTCCCCATAGTCTAAGCGGTTCCAGCATTGTGCAAAGAGTCTCTGGCTACTGCCTCTCGGCTTTCGTGAGCAGCTCACTTTCTTCGATGTCCTGTTTTTCTTCCCGAAATTCACCCCTAGGCTCCGTAATGTCCTCATTCTATAGTCTTAGATGACTTGATCCATAACTTCAAATTCCATCTATAGGTCAATGACTTTTAAATTTGTATTTTTGGCACATACTTATTAACTGAGCTCAGGTTCAAATATGTCTAAATGCCCACTTGACATTTCCATTAAAAAATACTTCAGTCACCTAAATACACATCGTGATCCCTTCTTCCTTTCATCTCCTCCATCTCCAACCTGGCTTTCTTCCAGAAACCTTTTTCCCTGGATGGTACCACTAAGTTGTAGAAAGCAGAATTTTTTTTTTTTTTGCGGTACCGGGGATTGAACGCAGGGGCGTTCTACCTCCGTGCTACACCCCCGGCCCTATTTTTTTTATACTTTATTTTGAAACCGGGTCTCACGAAGTTGCGGAGGGCCTCACTAGGTAGAGAGAGGGAGAGAGAGAGAGAGAGAGAGAGAAAGAGAGAGAGCTGAGGCTGGCCGCGAACCCAGATCCTCCGGTCTCCGCCTCCCAAAGTACTGGGATTACAAGCGTGCGCCACCACGCCCGGCTTGAAAGCAGAATTCTTAGAGTTATTTTTGTCCCTTCATTCTCCATTACTCTTATATCTAATTCATCACCAAATCCAGCTAATTTTTCCTTTGTGAATATTCTTGCGTCTAACTCGTATTGTTACTTCTATTACTCTGCATTGCTCTCTCCTGGATGAGTCTCCTAACTGCTCTTACACCAGGAATTCTTGCTTCCCCTTCGATCCAGTCTACAAAATACATAACAAGTGATTTTATAAAAACCAGAAGTGATTACATCAGTTCCTTGCTTAAAATCCACTAAAGTCATCCAAATTACTCTTAAAACATGAAAACAACAGCAACAGAAATATTAACCAGGTTTTAAGTAATCTGTCTTCTCCCTACATTTTTGTCTCCTTACGCATTTATTTCCATGGTTATGCAAGACCAGCCATAATTGCTTTTCTTTAATTCTTCTAATTCAGTGTTTCTCAAAGTACATTCCTTGGACCGACAACAGCAGCAGCACCTGGGAACTCGTTAGAAATGCAATTTTTGCAAATGCTTGTACCTCGCCCCAGGCCTGCTGAATCATCAGCCCTAGGTGGAATCCAGAAATGTGTTTTTAAAAGCCTTCCAGGTGATTCTGATATCCTCGAAGGCTTAAGAACCAATGAACCATGGCGCACACTGATTTCTTACTTCACTTTTCCCTCCTCTTTTTTTTTCATACTTACTTTTTAATCATTTTCCAGATCTCTGCTCAAATTTTATTTCTTCTGGGATGTTTTTCTGACCTTCCATCTTCCCTTTGTCTAGTTTAGATTTTCTTGTTATAAACTGAACATTTTGTACATTTTCCTTCAAACTGACTACTAAAATGTGTGGTTATATATTTGCTGATTATTTTATTAAAATGTCTATCTCCCTAACTAGTTACTAGAAAATGGAAGGACCTGGTCCTGGTTTCAGATTGACTCAAAATTGATCCACAATGGTGACATATAAAAGATGCTCAATAAATATTATTTGGTTACTAGTACTATGTTAAATATATAGATAAAATGGTGGCAAAGTATATAATAAAGAAAATCAAATTAGCACACTCTATTGTTAATGACAAGCATTCACTGATTTAAGAAAATAGGTGAAATTACATGGAACCTGCTGAATCAAAGTGTCTGCCCAACATTCTAAGCCAGTGCCATGTACAAATACAAATGAAATTCAGACATACCAATTGCTGATAAGCACAAATTACTTTCATAAAAGAAAAAAGGCATTTAATTATACAGGGCATGATAGAGAGCTCATTTATAAACAAAGATCTTTGTTAAGTTTCTTTTTTTTTCCTAATTCCTTTCGTTTTCAGTGCACAAGGGATTTTGTTCAATCTATGCTTCTCTTGCATACATCTTATATGAAAATCTTATAACATTCAACAAATATAAAATAATAAAAGACTGACAAGTTAAATGTTTTAACCTTGGGAACAGAGATTTGTGGGAAAGAGTTTGAACTAAACTCCAGGCTCCTTGGTTCCTTACATTCTAAATTATGCTGCCTGGTAGCTAAGCAACAGGGGTGCTTCCCGGAGTAGGATGCTTTCAACCCCGACTTAGCTGTGTCTTTCCTACCTGCGATTTCTGGCAGACACAGAAGTTGAGGTCATCTGACCACAGGAGCATGCTAAAGTAGCAACGTGATTACTTAAGATCTGAACTGTGGTGAAATGTGTGGATTGACTGATAAGGCAGAACTCATACATCTGCATCTTTTGCCCAGAGGACTGGGCAAAAGGAAAAACCTCGATCTTAATAAGTTATGTATTTGGGTCACTGGTTTGAAAGAAAGGGACAGCTTAGAAAAGTGACCTAGAAAATTGAAAAGTTAGGACTTAATTGCAAGGAAAAAATTGAAAAGGTAATAGGTCTTGCTCTCACTTTGGCAAGGAAGGTTGTGAAATTGCGTCCTTCCCTGTCTTTATGCTCACTGAAAGGAGATTATCTAGACCTGAGGCCTCTCCATGATGACTGGTATGAAAATAAGAGCATTTTTGCCTAGTTCTCCTCCAAATGCTCTTTTCTGTGGAAAAAGATAATTCTAATTTTGTGTTATAATAAATGTATGATAAATAACCCTGTAGAATTAATATCTATGAGGGCATTTTCTAGAAGAACATGTCTGGTCCACTTCATGAGCCTGCAACTCAAGGATCTTCATTACATAACCTCCATTACATTACTCCCTCATTATGTGACCACTTAAATTTCTTTTTTTTTTTATTTTCTTTTTTTTATTTTGTTGTGTGTGTGTATGTGTGTGTGTGTGTGTGTGTGTGTGTGTGTGTGTGTGTGTGTTTGGTACTGGGGATTGAACCCAGGGGATTCTACCTCAGAGCCACACCTCCAGACCTTTTTATTTTTTGTCTTGAAACAGGGTCTTGCTGGATTTCTGAGAGTCTTGCTAAATTGCTGAGGCTGCCCTTGAACCTGAGATCCTTCTGTCTCAGCCTCCCAAATACTGGGATTACAGGCGTGTGCCACCACACCTAGCCCAACAACTTCCATTTCTTACCTCTTTTTTTTTTTTTTTGGTGGTACTGGGGATTGAACTCAGGAGCATTCTACCTCCAAGATACACCCCCAGCCCTTTTTAATTTTTAGTTTGAAACAAGGTCTCCGTAGGTTGTTGAGAGTCTCACAAAATTGCTGAGGCTGGTCTCAAACCTACAATCATCCTGTCTCAACCTCCCACGTACTGGGATTACAGGCATGTGCCACCACCTTTGGCTTACTTCCATTTCTGTCTGCACTCTCCCTTTCTTAGTTCATGCTCAATAGCTACCTAGAGTAGACCAAGCATTAGCCTTCTGAAAGCTCTTTCTGACTTCTGCTCCTCCTCTTTTAATTCATTTGCCAGGCTGCTACTCATTCTGAAGTTGCTATAACATTCATCTGATTATCCATTTGTCCATCCTTCCATTTTTTAGCCGCCACGTATGTTGGTTATTGGTAAACCCCTTATTTACAGAAAGATGTTCTGTGATCCCGTAACACATTGCTCATTCATTCCTACTTCCCACCCAAACATTCCTCCAACCCCATGCCCATGCGTATTACTCTACAGACACAGGAATTCAAAGATAATTCAAACATAAGACATTATTGAAATCTGACCCCTTTAAGCCATTATACTTGCTGTGTTTACTTGCCAAAATGTGCAACTACTTTTCTGTGGTTCTATGCCTGGCTAATCTGAGTCCTCCTTCATAAAGGGTCATGTTCCAACTCTCTTTTAAAACTCTCCATCCATCCTTCCCCTCTTCTCGATAAAGCATAGTTATCATTTTCTCTGTAACACCCTTTGTTTCTTCATGCATTTTTCAACATGTGACATATAGATTTTGGCAATCGTTATGTGGGTTTTGTGGGGCAAGCTTTGCCACCTGTGACTTGTATTCAGTTGTTCATTAGTCAATGACTCAGGCATATTGGCACTTCAATAGGGTATCTTGGAAAATGGATTTTAAGGTCCAAAAAAATGAATCAGTAAAAAGGAATTTCAAGCAATATATTGAATATGATAATGATTATTCCTGAAGGAGCGGGATTTGAGGAGAGGAGGAAAGGGAGAATGGAACCAGAAGCAGTTCACCAGGCCTGAGAAGGTACAGTGATCCCCCCAAATGAAGTCATTAAACAAGTGTATTAATCACCATTTCTAATTTCTTGACCATCACAGCAAAGTCAGCCTTGGAAATATTCAGGTGGATTTTTTTT
The DNA here is from genome assembly GCA_004027185.1 of Glis glis. NCBI lineage: Eukaryota > Metazoa > Chordata > Mammalia > Rodentia > Gliridae > Glis > Glis glis. The sequence continues at coordinate 10,696 of PVJS01019791.1, forward strand.
TCCTGAAAGATACAGATAAATTTAAAATAGCAAAAAGCTATATTTTCACATATGATTCAATGATTTGACAGTTTTTAAAGTAATGTATTTTGAGTACAAAGAGCTTTCAATGGCAGTATGTTTTAGTGAATTCCATCTTAATATTTTCATTCTATGCGGCATAACAAATTATAATGGGACCACTTTTAATCAACTTGTTTTTTTCATCCTGTTAATTTCCATGTCTATTTGGGACATCCATTAAAGTCAATATCCTTAATGTAATGGAAGATTTCCTTTTCAAGTTGCTACATTTTTTCTGTCTAAATTAACACTGAGGATATGTAATGGATGTGTTAAATAGATAATGTTATTAATGGGAAAACTGCATAAATTAAATACCAGTCCAATAATTTTCAGAGCATCTGTTTTACTTTCAACAGTTTAGATTCTTTCCTGCAATGAACAGACCTCTACTTTATATTATCTATTACCTTAATTTATAATCACTGTATCAAAAATTTAACCACTAAAACCTTATTTTTATTTTTATATGGATTTAGCACTAGAAAGTATACAAGCTAATGTCAAGCCCATGTAGACTACATTTTCAAAAAATAACCTACAGGTTTCAGTAGACATTAAGTGGGAGTTATTATTTAGGAAACCATTATAATGAGATGAACAGGAAATTTGGAAGTTTGTGAGAATCATATTTCATACTTTTAAAATATTTAAAGGAAATAAATGCACAATGTTGTCCTCAAATTTAATACTTCCTCATTAGAAACTATAAAAAGAACAATGTGAAAAAGTAGCACTAGAAAATTTAAAGTTTTTGTAGTTTTCTGATTTGTTATTGACATCTGAAGGCATTTAAAAGCAGACACAACTTGTGAGACTCTTGAACTGTTGATCATATATTTATCATGTATTGATTGATTTTACAAACTGTGTGGCCAGTTATATGCCCTAGTCTTATGTAACCAGCGTATTTCTTACTTATTTCAGTAATTGGAAAATTCTTAAGAAATGAGCCTCAAAAAATATGTCTTTTGAGTCTTTCCTAAAAATATAGTCTAACAATGCCTGAAATTCATTAATTTGATTAATGTAGAAGCATTTATGTTCACTCTGGGGAACTAATGTCAAATTTTATACTTCCAAAGCCCTCTTACTCATTATTTCTCTCTCATATGTGAACACACACACATGCACATACACACATACATACAATATTAAGCCTTTTCAAAACTAAGCAGGAGCTTTTCTGTTGTCCATTCTGAGTATTATGATACCAAACAAGCTATCACAAAAAGGTTAATGAGCCTCTAGATGAAATGGAACCCAAGAATTTTAATGTTCATTTAAAAATCATTTGGTGATTTAAATGTACCCGAGCTGCTGGCTGTATCTGCACCTGTGGAAAAATATCTCAAACTGCAGAGGAACGTGGGGAAACCACAGGCGCAATAAAGGTCATGGTGTTTGGATGATGAATAGGCTCATCTTACTCACCACAGTTCGTTATAGGGAGAACGATTTTTTGTTTAAAAATCAACAAAAATGCTTGCAATTTGGTGCTGGGAAATATTTTAAGACCCTGTTTGTTTTGTTTTGTTTTCTAGTGTATTCAAAGATGGCAATGTAGTTATTCTATCAGAAATATCTAAATGACATAATAAAACCAAATTAGAATATGTCAAAGGTTTTGACAAAAGAAATACAACTATTTCCATTATTGTATTAAATGTATGGTCTTAGGACTGGGATATAACTCAGTGGTAGAGCACTTGCCTAGCATGTACAAGGTCTTGCTCTCGGTCCCCCCCACCACAAAACAAACAAACAAATAAAAATTATGGCTTTATGGATTTAAGTACTTTTTAAATATAGTAGTATAACACCATAGCTTTGGCTTTTTATTTCATGACACGCTCACAACATCCACTGAGGTCATATATTTAATTTTAAAATGGAGATATAGAGAACCACAGAGTGGAAAACTGCATTGTTGTTAAGTTCTTCCTTCTTTACTAAAATCTCAGAACTCAGCTAAATGGAGCATGTAGGTAGAGAAGGAACTGAAGGGGTCAGTGGCCTTCATAGTATTTGGCTTCCATTCTCTTTTTTTTTTTTTTTTTGCGGTACCGGGGATTGAACCCAGGGGCATTCTACCTCCGCTCTACACCCCCGGCCCTATTTTTTATACTTTATTTTGAAACCAGGTCTCACGAAGTTGCGGAGGGCCTCACTAAGTAGAGAGAGAGACAGGGAGAGAGAGAGCTGAGGCTGGCCATGAATCCGGATCCTCGGGTCTCCGCCTCCCAAAGTACTGGGATTACAAGCGTGCGCCACCACGCCCGGCTTGGCTTCCATTCTCTTAACCATGGGTATCAGGACTTGTGTCAGGTAATATGTGGTACATTAAGGACAAAAAGATGAACATTAGTATGCAAAACACTAGATGCCTAAATGTGATGGAAACCACATGAGATCAAAATGTCAAAGTTTGAGTCTTAAAAGGAAAAAGTGTAAGGACACATTACTATAATATTCTGATTTTAATTCCTTTGGAAAGATACCAAGGAGTGGTATAGATGGTTCATATGGTGGATCCATTCCCAATTTTCTGAGGAATCTCCATGCTGATCTCCATAGCAGCTGAGCTAATTTGCAATCCCACCAACAGTGTAGAAGAGTTCCTATTTCCCCACAACTCCATGTTTATGGCAGCACAATCCACAATAGCCAAATTACAGAACCAACCTAGGTGTCCATCAACAGATGAATGGACTACAGAGTTATGGGATATACAAAAAAATGGAATTCTACTGAGCGACAAAGAAGAACAAAATTATGTTATTTGTAGGAAAATGGATGAATCTGGAGAACAGTATGTTAAGTAAGATTAGACAGTCACAGAAAGTGAAAGATCATATGCTTTCTCTTATATGCAGAAGCTAGGGAGCAATCAGGATACAAGAGAGACTTCAGATAATGGAGGAGAAACTCCAGTGGAACCGAGGAGGTGGTCTAGGGGAGGGTGATGGTAGGGGATGGAGAATTGACAAAGGAGACACTTCCATTGACATTGTATACATATGTGAGAATAGCAATGCCAATCTCAATATCTTGTATGGGGAAGGGGGGAGGAGTGGGAGGGAGCCCAGGAAAAACCCACCAAGTGCTGTGTGCATATAGATCACCATCACTATGAATAACATTATGATGTGAGACTATAATGCACCAGTAAAAGTATAAAAAATTAAATTAAAAAATTAAAAATGAATGAATAAATAAAATTTTGTTTTCCAAAAGAAAAAGAAAAAAGGAAGCAGGGCATGTGCACCTGTAATCCCAGTACTTGGGAGACTGAAACAAGAGGATCACAGGAAGAGAGAGAGAGAAGGAGAGACATAGGAGAAAAGAAAGGACAATGTTTGCCAAGGATCATTTAAAGTCTTCCTGACTTATGAATAAGCAGCGCTGGCTGACTGGCTGGCTATAAATAATCTCTTTTCTTAAAACTTCTACAGCACTTCTCTGTACCACACATTTAGTCCCCACCTACACCAATTTACATTGCTATTTGTTCCTTCTGGGAATTCTTCATAACTTTTTAAGCTAGATGATAAAATCCTGTAAGACAAGGTTGGTACTTTGTAATGTTTCGATTCTCCCCTCTTTGCAAGGCATTGATCAGCCTCTTGCATAATTTGGTGCTAAATAAATTTTTTTTGCATTTTACTTTTTATAGAATCAGTTATAGCCTGATGCAGTCAATAGAAGCTCAGTAAATGTTCTTAAATATAATATAAAACTCTAATTGATAGACAAATTTATTCTGTAGTCTATGTTATTATGCAAAAAGATCCCATAGATAAACTTAAGAGCATTCTCATGGACTCAAGGGACACGACTATACAAATGGAAGTTGGGCTTTTCAACAGTGTTGTATCTCTTGCCTGCTTTCCCACAGGTCTGTAGGAGGAGACAGGCTTTTGGTCATCTCCAATGAGTTCCTCCCTGTGCTGACCTCACCTGTGCCTTTATTCAACCTGAACAGCAGTACTACCTTAGCTTGCATGTTGCTATTAAATGCAGGCATTAGAAAGTTCCTGGATCTGCAAGGTTAATGTGACACCAAATCACAGAAAAGAAAATCAAAGAAATAGATAATATAGACAAAGAGGTAAATAAGATAATAAGAAATTTCCATAATGGTTTTCCCTGGGAAGATAACTGTTTAACATATGTTTAACATTTGCAATGAGATTTCCTTTGAGTTTCCTACACTTAAGATGACAAGTCCCCTCCTGTTAGAGCTTCAAGAAAGAACTGATTTTTAAAAATTGGGAGTTAAGTGGGAAACACATAAATCAGTAAGGAGGGAACAGTTAACTAACCTAAATGAAGGGGCAGAGGCCAAAGTAAACAAAAGAAAAAGAATTGTATTAAATCTTCTCTCCATGATTGCTTTCAGGGTTAAATTTACTGAGTTAAGGGTTCCATGATCTGCTCCACCCTTACTGTTAAATTGTAATTCCAATCACTAAAAGAAGTTGGTATGTTTAGACCTATCAAAAAAACCCAAAACAAAATAATAATACAATATACTTTAACTTGGGTATTTCAGGGTCTCAAGAAAACATACCGTAAAAATATATAGTATCCTAAGCCAGACGTGGTGGCACACACTTGTAATCCCTGTACTTGGGAGGCTGAAGCAGGAGGATCGCAGGTTCAAGACCAGCCTCAGCAACTTAGTGAGGCCCTCCGCAACTTCGTAAGACACTGTTTCAAAATAAAAGAATAAAATAGGGCTAGAGGTGTAGCTCGGAGATAGAATGCCCCTGGGTTCCATCCCCAGTACCACAAAAAAGAAAGAAATAAATAATATATATATATATATATATGTATATATATATATATATATTTCTTATATATATACATATATATATATATATTATTATATATATATAAGAAATAAATAATATATATATATATTATCCTAAAAGCAAGAAAGCATATCAGCAAAAGACAAAGAAGGAAAGAAGAATGAGTGAAAGGTAGATAAAAAGAAGAAAAGAAGGAACAAATCTTGTCATGGTAAATGTATGTGGCTATAACAACTGCATAACACACGCACGCACACACGCGTGCACACACACACACACACACACACACACACACACACACACACACTTTATCTCCAACCCTAGCTGCTAGAATGATTTAAGGATGGAAAATGCTTAGGAACAAGAACAAATATGGGAATTAACCCTTTTCTTCTAGCATTCAGAATATAGGAGAATTTTCTCTGGTTAAGGTTAAAGGGGGATATAGCAACCCCAAACAAAAATAATATTGGGTAGAAGCCAAATTTTGAGTCCAGGGAAAGAGGGAAAGGTGTGGGTAAGCATCTTAGTGGGCATATTTTACTTTGTCCTTGGGATAATGGCTTCATATCCTCCATCAGTATTCTGTGTTCTCGTGTGTTCAATCTTTAAGTACTAGGCAAGGTCAGTGACTTACAACAACAGCGTCCTGTCAGGGCAGAAGGAACAATCCAACCTGTGCATTTTGAAATGATTTTCTATAATGTGGCCCATGCCTCATTGTTTCAAACTTTTACTTTTTGAAACAGTTATTTTCAAAACCAATTGCAGATATTTATTGACAATAGCACAGACAACATACTTTCTGGGAATATGAATTTTAATATTTGCAGTGTTACTACCTCTTTACAGCAATGGAGACTATTTTAGTTCAGTATAAGTTTGACATTTCTACCTTTGAACTTGCCAGTTATAACACATAGGAAATTATTTTTTAATTGCGTGTTATCTCAGAAAATTAGAACTTGTGTATTACCAACATTTATAGCACATAGGTTAGCATAGTTATAAAATATTGAAGAAGTTAAACAGCAGAGATATCCATCTTTCTTTTATTCAAATACTCAAACACCCAAAATATTAACATAATACATATATTTTTTCAGATTTGCCATTCCTTTTTGCTATCAGCATTCATCAAGAAAGTACTAAATGGGAAATATCCTAATAATTCAATTATTTGAACCCAAGCCACTGTAGAGTGTTAATTTCTCCGGCTTCAGTGCACTGTGAAATTTCTCCCTTCATATGTAAAAGCAGATGATATCATTTTCTTAAGTGATAAATGGATTCTGTGCTGTATAGCTCATTCGTAGTGAACTTTACAAATGACTCACACCATATATGACTTGTGTAATTACATTTACATTTGCTTGTCATATTTACTCTAAAATGTCACTGAGTACTTTTTAAAGTAGCTCTATATGGCACACCAAGGATGAGAAAACCGAAGCTATTCATTTCAGATTAATTCTCACCCTGATTAGTTCCATAGGAAAAATAAATCAAATTCATTTGCTAGGGTTAACTGGAATATTTCACTTGGGACTTTTAAAAATACTCTCTCTCTCTCTTTCTCTCTCTCTCTCTTTCTCACTCTTGCTCCCCCCCTCCAACTCCCAGAAGAACCACTGCCTCAAAGTCACACTGAAACCTAATTACCATGTTGGGAAGATGTGGCATTTTATTTGGAAAGGGCACTTGGCATAGTAAAAAGAGCACTGAACTTATAATTAGAAGTCCCAGGTTCAAAGCCAGGTCCTCCTCCTGTCTAGCACCTCTACAGCCCTGCTCACCTTTAATCAGCAAAGTGACCTTGGGAAAGTAGATATGTGATCCCCACCCCCACCCCATTTTTAAACAGTTCACATGAAGACCAAAAGAGATTAAACCTATCAAACCTATAAATTTAGCAAAGTTAAATTTTTACACAAATGAATTTAAAAGCCAATTAAAAGTTTAAAACATCTTCTTTGCATGGAACATTGTCTATGACAGCTGGAAGGAGCTTAAAAATTCACCATACACATGTCTGTGCATGATTGATTGACACCTCTGAAGTGTGATTTTCATTCATCAAGCATTTTATGACAATAGATGAGAGACAGAGGTTCCCCGAAAATAACAGCGATCGAGTGTTAAATGTCACTTGTGAAAATGTTTTCCCCAAACCGATATTCCCCAAAAGGTTTATGGGAAGAATTGGCAAAAATAATTAATGACCAAAATTTCCAAATTTTATGGCATACCTAGGGGAAGCCTGATATAGCTGAAGAAGAAGGACCCAGAAATGTGTGGGAGATATAAATACTTTATCAATCTGTAGAGGTGAAATAAGAGGTCAGACTCCACATAGGACTCCACCACTTTCTGTCACATTATCATTTGTCAAGTATAGATTTCTTCCTCCCCTGACCACCCTAATGAGCCGGGTAGTTCAGTACCTACCAGCGCACCCCACTGTCCTCAGTCAAGAGGCCCGCGTAGTGCGCCCTTTGGTAAGTGGGCTCAAAGCAATGAGATTTCACCTGTCTAAATAATTCAATATGGTTAGAGTCGACAATGGTGTCTCTGTAAACAGAAAACAAGCAGAGTATAACACATGGTTTTAGAGACTGTTACTACTACAAGGGCCATGGATTGGTCCATTACCCAGTTTTAATTCTAACCTAAGCTTAGGTTAGAAGAAACTATGAACATTGAAAATTCAACAAACAAACTGGTGCTTTGATCCTATTGATGGATCATTCAACTCATTGCATTTCAAGACAGTTCCTTTCATGTTTGGATAACTACACTGTAAGAATCTGTTTCCATAAACCTTCTAGAGATTGTTCTTATCAGGGGCCAGGGTAAACAAAACTACTTATTCTTCCCCACGAAGATTCTTTAAATATTTAATAGTACTATTCTAACACATGCATGTGTGTTTCTCTCTCTCTCTCTTTCCTTCTCTGCTTTTGGACCAGCTAAATGTCTCTTCAACCAGATTGATGTAGATTGTTCTTCATGCATCATTTTAGCTGAATGTGTTACAGTTTGTCTCCATTTCCTTCCATTGTGGTGCTCAAAAGAGCATATCATGGTTCAACTGTTGTTAATTATGATAATATTATAGAACAGCATGCTCTCTTGTTTTATGTCTTTTAATTCTTCTAATTTAGCACATATTACATCACCAATTAGACTGTTCTCATAGTATAAATGACTGAGTCTAGTTTTAAACTTCTATTATGGAAAATTTAAATATATATAAAAATAGACTAATATATACTCCTCCTATAGCCATCATCCAACTTCAACAATTTTCAATTTACAGACCATTATGGGTCTTTTTTGTTTGTTTGGTTGGTTGGGTTTTTGTTGTTATTGTTTTGGTTTGTTTTTGGTTTTGGTACTGGGGATTGAAGCCAGAGGCATTCTACCTCCAAGCTATACTCCCAGCCCTTTTTTATTTTGAAGCAGGATCTCACTAAGTTGCTGAAGATCTCACCAAATTGCTGAGACTGGCCTCAAACCTGTGGTCCTCCTGTCACAGTCTCCCGAATACTGGGACTACAGGCATGCACCAACACACCAAACCATTATGGATCTTAAAAGCCACAAAGTAGATTGATTATTATCTCTATAGTGATGAAGAAAAAAAAAAGATTTGAAGCAGGATTTATTAAGCTAGAAATTGCACTACTAGTTTAGGTTAGTGGTTATGTGAGGGATAAAACACAACACATACTTTAGAATTTTACTGTTGCTATAACACAGAGAATGAATTATAGGAACTGTATTAGAATAACGTTTCCCACTTATGATGTTTACATCATAATGCCCAGAATCTGTCATGATGCTAGGGTACATGGAAAAGGAGACTTAAGTTTTCAGATGGAATTAAGATTGTTAATCATTTGATCTTAAATGGAAATACTATTTTGGATTATTTGGGTGAACCCAAAATAATAATCACAAGTGTGAAGGAGAGGATTATATGAAGAGAGTTAGAGGAAGATTTGACAGTGGAAGAAAGGCAGAAAAACACAACCTCACTAGTTTTGGAGATGGAAGGCGGTAATCAGCCAAGTACTATGGGCAGCCTACAGAAGCCAAAAGAGGTAATAACAGATTCTCCCCTACAGCCTCCAGAAGAAACATAGACTTCTCACACTTTTTGTCCAGTAAGATATGTGTTGCACTTCCAGCCTATAAAATTGTATGGTAATAAATTCAAGTTGTTTTAAGCCATTAAGTTTCTGATACTTTGCTATGGTAGTTACAAAAAAACTGATATAAAGGGGCTAACTCATGCAAATTACATTGTCTAGTGTATTTTTTGTTACTTCAAATACAGCTTATGCCAAAACTGATAAATATGCCTTTCTATCTTCACTGGTATAATTAATTAAAATGCCTAAAGGTACAGAACGAATCAAATAGTTTTGAAGTTATTCTTACTGGGTTTGAATTGTGCTTTTGTCAATTACTGTCCATATGACCTTGAATAAAGACATTTGAATTCTCCTTGCTTTAGCTTTCTAACTTGAAAAATGTGCATAATATTTTATAGGTAGGAAAATTAACAATGTTAGCATAAACATGTAACACGCATAGCAGTGGCTTATATGTAGATTTATGAATAATTATAACTTTAATATTTGAAAATTATTTTCACTTTGCCATAAACTTTTCTTCAAGGAGAACCTGTCCCTAAATCCAGCTCATTTTAATTATGTTATCAAGAAGGAAAATATCAGAAAACTTGTCAAATGCCTGGCTGAAATCCAGACCTATCTGCAGTGCCTCTAATATCTCTTGATGTATTAAGTTACTAACCCTATTAAAAGAAGAAATTGAATTAGTCTGACATGACTTAATCTTTGTGAACCCTTACCGAGGCTGAGTGGTATCTGTTCCTCCTTTCAGGTATTCACTAATAAGTTTGTTTATAATTGGTTCAATAATTTTATCTGAAATCAATATCAATCTCATTTGGCTAATGTTTGACCAGTGTCTCTCTATTCTCTCTATTGTTTCATTCCAGAAGCCAGGCTTAGGTGCTTCTTGTGAAATATGGCATTGCGAATGTCTCTAAGAACCTCACAGTCTAGTAGATTTCATTCCTAAGGCCCCAGAACAGTTATCCTTTGGTATCCATGAGGATATATTTCCCATTATTTTGCATGATCTCTGGAGACCATAACAAATGTTTCCATAGTTCAGAATTTCTAGATTTAGTTCTTTAGTGGAGCTTCCATTTGGAAGCTTTTTTTTTTTCTTTTTTGGTCACTGTGACCAAAGTACCAAACAACAACAACTTAGAAGGGGAAAAATTTATTTGGCTCATGGTTTCAGAGGTTCATTCCATGGTTTCTTGGCTCCAAGGCAGAAACACCATGGCTGCAGGGTGTGGTGGAAGATACCTCCTCAGCTCATGGCAAGGAAGAAGCAGAGAGAGAGGAAGGAACTAGGGACAGATACAGTATCCAAGGTCACACCCCCAGTGACCCACCTCCCCTAGCCACACCCTACCTGCCTACAGTTACCACCCAGTATGTCCATTCAAATTATTAAAGGATTGATGGATTTATGCACTGATGAGGTTAAATCCCTGATTCAATTATTTCACCTCTGAACATTTCTGCATTGCCAACACATGAGCTTTTCTGGGGACATTCCATATCTAAACCATAACCGTCATCCTTTGGTATCCATGAGGATATATCTCCCGTACCTCCTGCATGTACAAGAATCTGCAGATGCTAAAGTACCTTGTATTAAATGGTATGGAATTTGCATATATTCTATACTTATCTTTCCATCTATTTTAAATCTTTATTCATAATTCTTAACACAGTTATATATAAATAGGTATTATACTTTATTGTTTAGGGAATACTGACAAGAAAAAAATTGTAAATGTTCATCTTTCATTTGGAAAGATCAATTTTTAATGTATTGTTGTTTTTACAATATCTATATACCCACCCTCTCAATATTTTTGTTCCGTGGTTGGTAGAATGCATGGATGTAGAATCCCTGGACACAGAGGGCAGCCTACTGTCCTCTCTTGTTTGCTGTCTCTAAACATCTACTGAAGAACAATGAGCTACCATGTCATAAGTTCCAGTCTTTTTTCTTAGACAAAGGCAGATTTAAAAATTAGTAGAAATGGAATAGGAAATTTCACATAACTTCTTATGTTGCTCAGCTCTTGTTTTAAAAGAAAGGATTGATTTGATTTGTGATTTAGGTAACAGGGCTCCTATTTTCAACTGTTCCCAACAGCTAAACTCTCATCTTAAGATAATGGGCAGAGAAGATGTGATGTATTACAGCCAATACTTTTAGGCTTGCCAGCATTGGGAAGTTACATGCAAATGGTTGAAATAGAAACCTTAACTTGAATAAATGTGTTAAGAAAAACATAAAAATAAAAACAGTCAAGCACAAAAGCAACAAAGAAGCTTGACTCTTTAGACTATGTCAGTTCTGGCTTTTGTCATGTTATATAAAATAATTAAAAATAAGATGCAGGTGACAAGTATCATTCACACTGTGAGTGATAAAGGAATTTAATTTACACCATTTTTTAAAATAGAGCACCTTGTTCCTATATAGATATAGCCTTCTGCACATCTGAAAATAATGCTTTCAGATCCCCTATATGGATTTTGAAATTGTGCTATTGCTTTCATCTCTTTGTCAAATAAGTGAAGCTCACTCTCATTTGGGAGTTAATAAGTAACACCTACTTATAGCCCAAGCCTTTCTCTGGGATGCTTTCCAGATGGGAAGGATATATGCCTATGATCCTGGTATATACAAAGGTATACCTATGATCATTCTCAGAGCATACTTACTCATTGTCACAGAAAATAATATTCTGTTAATATTAGACAAAGTTAGAGGATAACACATGCTAGAAAGTCCAAATTTATCTAAACTCCTGGGAGATTACATTTTATTTCATGTGTAGAATGTCTTGCTTTTTTAAAATCTAAAGTCTTTCCCTTAAACAGAGAAAAAACAAGACAAGATTTAAAATTGCATTGGAGGGGTCACATTTTACTGTAATTAAATATCCATACATCATTGAAAAAATGCATAGAAGGCATTTAATAATTCTTGGGTAATCCTACCACCCCCATATCAAATGGTCTCTGATGCTTTTCTTCTATTCTGCAAGTAATATCAGTCATTTTCTCAAGATGCTACTAGAAGTCGATGATGGAGTTGAAATGTAACTTACATATCTCTTAAGTCCTTCTGTGTTCCTTCCACCTTAACATTGTGCTTGCTTGCTTGATTTCAAAGTAGTGAGGAAAAGGTGCATTTTGAAGAAATTAGAAAATGAAGAAATCAAAGGAAACGGATGTTGATAATCTCAACAGTCCTTGAAGTCTGCTTATCTACTGCTAAACAGGCAATTCACACAGAAGCTGGGGAAACCTTAATACACTCATCAAAGCCCTCTTTACAATTACAGAAGTATTAAAGAAAGTGCCCCACAGTGAGAGGTGAATCTTAAGTAGTTTAAAGATTGCATTTAGATGATGAAGATAAGAGCAATAATACTTAATGCTACTATAGGGCCTTTATTCCTGGAGGCTTAGAGATTTAACTAAAGGTCAAATGATATAAACCTCTGATATCTGCAAAACTGGACAGGAAACTTTATTCTAATAATGTTCTGTAGTTGTTGGTTTTTTTTTCCTTTTTTTTTTTTTTTACTTTCTTGCAGTAGAAACAAGTCCAATACCCTTCTGAAAGCATTCTAGCCCAAAATCTCTTTAAAAAGCAATGGGGTTATTTTCAACTTGCAGTAAAAGAAAATGTCTTGGTGCTAAGTTTAAACAATAATTTGATCTTATCCCAACACAAAATAGAGAAATTCTATGTGGAAAATAGAAACAGAAAAAATTATAGTAGTGTGAGAAACTGTAAGCAAACACAGAAATTCATAAGAAAAATAAGTATTCAGAATGGATTATTTTTTGTTGCTGTACCGGGGATTGAACCCAGGGGCGTTCTATCTCCACGCTACACCCCCAGCCCTATTTTTTTATACTTTATTTTGAAACCGGGTCTCACAAAGTTGCGGAGGGTCTCACTATGTAGAGAGAGAGAGAGAGCGAGAGAGAGAGAGAGAGAGAGCGCTGAGGCTGGCCACGAACCCGGATCCTCCGGTCTCTGCCTCCCAAAGTACTGGGATTACAAGCGTGCACCACCATGCCCAGCCAGAATGGATTCTGATAATGTAAAGTAAGAGAGGACAATCAACACATACGTTCAGGTGTCCTTTTAAATTCTACCAATTAATTTTATCTCTCTCTTCACAATAAAAAATAGGACAATATTTACTGGTTGGTAAGGTTAGTAAAATGATATAAATTTAAGTTTAAAGATGTAATATAAAAAGTCTATACTAACAAAGCAAATTAGCAAAATAGTTTCACTAAACACAAATGACTTTTTCTTATACAAAAATATAAAAATCTAACTTTAATTCAAGGAATGCTAAGCGACATTTGATGTAGTTGATGGGAAAATTATAATCTAATAAACCTTGGGAGCACATAGCAAACGTTTATGTTTCTTGTTATTTACAGGGTTGAAAGAATGCTATGAACTATTCAATTTAAGTAACTGTTTCTGTCTTGTGAATTTTTTCTGGGGTATGTTGGCTAAAAATCTAGATTTTTGAATAAGACTTAATTTTTTATATTTATTTCAGTGAATAATTCAGTAAAATGATAATATGCTTTTAAACATATAGAATACAAGATAATAAGAGTTTACATTAATAAATTATTCTGTCATTTTTCATATTGATTTTAAAATAGATGCTATTTAAAATGTGCAATTACTAATAATCATGTGCATTTTATCTGATGGGAAATACTTAAAATGTTAACCACATCATAAAATGAACCTAGTTGATTAAAACATACTAAATGTTAACTAACTTTGGCCTTTAAACATCTGCTATTTTAGCATTATAAAATGTAAATGATTTTTTTCTCAATTGGCAATTTTTCCTTCACTATAAACCACCACCTAAAATTACATGTATAGAAAAAAAGCTCTAGCAAAGGAGAAAGTCACACTGTAGAAACTACATAGTGATATTTAAGACAAACAGCAGAAGCAAAGAAAGGGGTTTTAATTTTAAGTTGGTACCTTTTGTGTGTGTGTGTGCATGTGTGTGATACTGGGGGTTGAACCCAGGGGCATTCTACATAAGAGCTACACTCCCATCTCTATTATATATATATTTTTTTTATTTTGAAACAGTGTCTCGCTAAATTGCTGAGGGCCTTGCTAAATTACTGAGGTTGGCCTGGAACCTGTGACCTTCCGGTTTCAGCCTCCCAAGTACTGGAATTACAGTCCTGAGCCACCACACCTGGCTTTAAACTGGTCTTGTTTGAAGCCTCCAAAAGAGTCTAGCCCAGGTTCCATAAAAGTAAAAAAAAAAAAAAAAAAAAGGAGAATCAGCTGGGTGTGGTGGCATACACCTGTAATCCTAGTACTTGAGAGCCTGAAACAGGAGGATTGCAGGTTCAAGGCCAGCCTCAGCAACTTAGCAATATACTACTTCAAAATAAAAATTAAAAAAAAGGGCTGGGGATATAGCTCAGAGGTCGAATGCCCCTGGGTATTCAATCCCCAGTTCCAAAAAATAAGGGAGAATTATAAACAAAGAAATATCTAGGTATTGTCATGTGTTTAAGGGGCGAAGGGTGGAGACTAGTTGAAATGATTCCCAGCAATTGAATGCCTTAGATTTACTTTATAAAAGGTAAGAAAATGCCTCATCAATTCCAAACTATCTGTCCTCAGAATTAAAAGATATTCACATACAACATGATTGCTGTCTTTTCTTCTACTAGACTAGGAGAGCAAAATGGCTTATTTTACCTACCCAATCCTATCATGGATATTCTGTCTCTACACAAATGGGGAGAGTATTAGAGAGAAGATGGAGGAAAAGGCTATTTTCAAGAATGTATTCCCTGAAGGAGGCTCCACTGGACCACTCTCACCAGTTGAACGAGTCGGCTGTGCAATGCACAAATGAGCCCAGGCAGGTTACAAGAACTGAGAATAAAGAGGGTGGAGCGGTGTGATAAAAATTCACAGAGGGAATTGTAGCTTGCCTTTGACTTCTTTGCTTCACACAGTATTGTTCTAGAATGTTGTATATGAAAGCAGTGTATGAAAGAGGACGACATGATCCGATGACAAAGGAATTACAGTGAAAATCTACTGTAAAACACAAACTCTTCATATCTACTAACCTGCTACCTAGAAATTTTAAATGTATATTGTATATACCATTATCAAATATGCATATTACCAAAGTATAAACATACCAAAAAAGGGCAATACATTAATAGCTAAGCATTAGACAAATCTTTTGTCTGGACACCTTTCAAGGAAAACAAACAAAAAATAGCAAGGTAGCACAGCATTGGTGTTATGGTTAGAAAAAGAGGGAAAAAAAAGCAATATGAAAGCAAATATGACCCAAGAGAAGTTTTGAAATGAAAACACAGGAAATGGACAAAGCAAAGAGATGAGCATAGAGTGTACCCTTATGAATCAGAAGCAGGGCATGAGGTGGAGAGACGAGGCTAATTCTAAAAGTTAGTTAAAATTATAAATTTGTAAGCAATACGCTGAAAGGAAAAATAGTAAGAACAAAGCAATAGAATCACAATATTTTGGAGACAACAAATAACAGATATGTTTCAGAATAATGGTATTAGAGACAAACTTGCTTTGAAACAAGTGAAAAAAAATTATATTAATGAGAGGGAGAGTGGGTAGATATACTTTTTACTTCCTTTCTTAATTCAATCCTTTATCTTTTTTCCTTATCCCAATATCATATCTTAATTTAGGAGTTAATACAAAAAAGGGACTTATTTTCCAAGGGAAAATCTGAAAGATAATGGATTTATAGTTCTAATGTATCTAAATCTATGAGTTTGGAAACAGTTTAAGTGATTGTACCCTTCATTAACTACATGTTTGTACTTGAATTGAAACATCCCTGCCTGCCTTATATTCTACACAATTACCATAATCCCCGAGCTTCTATCATGACCCCGATTAACATTTATATTAACCGTGGGCTTCATAATGCACAGCTGACAATGAAACCTGTTACTTTATCTCATGCCAGTAGGAACCCGTGAAGGATCAATAAGGTATGCTTGTGTGCTTAGGAACTGTGGTTTGGGGTGTAAACTGGGTTACTATTGGCAATCTGGACTCTGGGCTTATGCTTAAACAGGTCTATCACTGCCTCCAAAGTGGGCAGGAGGACTGAATTTTGTATTCAAGGATTATGCACCAAGATTCCTGTCAATTCAATTATTTTCAGAATCAAAACATTTCAATGCTTAAAGCCTCTGTGGTAAAATCCATTTACTATTAAGGACCACAGATTATTTATAATGCTCCTTTATCTTTCCTCTTGGCCCCTCTTTCCCAGTCAATTTAGCTCTTAATTCTCCAGAGAAAAATTATAAAAACCATCCAGGAGGAATTATCTTCTGACTGTGGTATTGTAAAGGCTTTTACTTGGTTATCAGTGGTATTTTTTTAAATTTTTAAATAATGCTTTGTAAGTAATCAAATATTTTGTGGGTTAAGACAAGGTGAAATGAATGAAAAGATATACAAGACTGAAAGGAAAATCTTAGTGATTCACTAGACACACTATAGGAGATAAAAAGCCAAGGTTATACTAAGGTAGACACTAAGATCATTAAGTAGCAGCAACTATTAAGTGACAGCTTTCCCAGTCACCTTATACTATTTATTTAAGAGACATAACCAGGCATCTGATAGCTGTCTTTGGATGCTGGTATACAGTGGCGTCTCACTGCCTTCAAAGTTCAAGCTCCAGGATTAGCATCAAAGTCCTTCTTGCTTCCTTTTCCTCTTGGCTTCCTGGCAGTTTCATGATTTTTTAATGCTCCAGCCACACGGAACTACTTGAAGTTCTTGGGATTTGTGTTCTACTTTGCTGCACCTGTTCCCCAACTTACTTATGTCTCCTGAGTCCCCTGTGATTTTCCAGCTCAGCCATCTCTCAATCTCATTATAGACAACTTCATACAGGAGAATAATACTGGGGCTCTGCCGCCCACTCCCTTTTCTGTCATAGCCCATAGTTAACTCCAGGTTTTGATGGGGACCGTGCTCTATTCAAAACTGAGCCCAGTGGGCAGGTGGTATTGACTAGCTGCCTTTCATTATCTTAACGCCTGAAAAATTGCAGTTTTTATTACACAGGGGAAAGATGGAAGTAAACTATAGTTATCTTAATAAAAATAAGCTTTATTGGACCTCTTTGGTAAATATATTGGGTCAAACAAAAATGGCGACAGAACTCAAATTGATTTGGTGTGAAAAGTGAAATTTTGCTAGAAAAAAATAGAAGAAAGTATTCTTGAATAAACAGTCAAAAGAATTGGAAATTCATGGGCATGGTGGCACATGCCTTTAATCCCATTACTTGGGAGGCTGAGAGGAGGATCAAAGGTTCTAGGCCAACCTCAGCAACTTGGCAAGACACTGTTTCAAAAAAGTAATACACGCATATCTATGTGTATAGCAGCACAATTCATAATAGCCAAATTATGGAACCAACCTAGGTGTCCATCAACACAAAATTATGGGCTATACACACAATGGAATTCTTCTCAGCAATAAAAAAGAACAAAATTATGTCGTTTGCAGGAAAATAGATGGACCTGGAGAACAGTATGTTAAGGGAGAGTAGCCAGCTGCAGAAAGTGAAGTGTCATGTGTTTTGTCTTATATGCGGAAGCTAGGGAGTAATTGAAATACAAAAAGGGACTTTAGATAATGGAGGAGAAACTCCAGAGGAGCAAGGGAGGTAGTCTAGGAGAGAAAGAGGAGAGGGGGAATTAATGAAGGAATCACTTCCATTGACATTGTATACATATGTGGGAATACCAATGCCAATCTCAATATTCTGTATGAGGAAGGAGGGAGTGGGGAGGGAGTTGGGGGAAGCTCACCAAGTGTTGCTTGTGTGTATGTCACTATCACTCTGAACTACATTTTGATGTGAGACTATGCACCAATAAAGGTATATTAAAAAAAAAAGGAGTCAGGCATGGTGGCACATGCTTGTAATCCCAGTACTTGGGAGGCTGAGACCAGAGGATCCGGGTTTGTGGCCAGCCTCAGGTAATTAGTGAGGCTCTCCTCAATTTAGTGAGACCCTGTTTCAAAACAAAGAATAAAAAAATAGGGCTGACGGTGTAGCTCGGATGTAGAATGCCCCTGGGTTCATTCCCCAGTACTGCAAAAAAAAAAAAAAGGAGCTGGGGGTGTTGCCCCTGGGTTCAACCCCCAGTACACACACACACACACACACACACACACACACACATAAAGAATTGGAAAAAGGAAAAGTCCAAAAAGATATTCATATTAATTTAAATTATTTGTTCCTCAAATTGTTCTCTGTATATTTTAACACATTCTTAATTCAAAAGCACAGTTTGAATTTTAAGAAGCCATGAAATTGTGATTTCTTTTGTATTTCCATAGGTGTGTCTTATTTACTCCTTATGATACCAATTTAAATATTACCATAAAGACAAAAAACTTAAAAGTAATATATCATTCACATAAGAATATTTAGCAGGATTCCTGTGTGCTTCAGGTTTTCAAGTAAGAGAAAATTGTTTGGAAATTTCAACAAGAAAAAATTATTTAGGAAGAGGAAAATGAATAGGTATGTTGGAGAGTCCATTCTCCTTTAGCAGCATGATCTTTATTTTTCTATTTAATAAGTCTTAGCCAAACCTGTTAATGTCTTTTTATTTGAATAATAAAGTAGAAATTCCACTTCAATAGATTATTTCTCTAAAGCAGATCACTAATCAATAGCAAAATTGGAAATTTAATCCATATTTCATTACATTGAGTCCAGTATGCCTTTTAAATATACCATATTGTCAAGAGAAATTTTTTTTTTAGTTTTGTATAACGGCAGTACATTGAGTTTGTATACTTGATTATTTTTCTTGTCAAATTCCCATGGAAATCTATAAGTAAATATGACATATTGTGAAAATAGAAGCAAAATGTAAAATCCAGGAGGAAACAACTGTCATGAAATAAGAAACTGAGACATTTTCCCATGAAACAGTACAGATGAGAAAACAAATAACGAAGACAGTAGTGACTATAACAACAACAAAAACAAAAACCTAAATTCAATGAGAAGTTAGTATGTACCAAATGAAAATAGATACAAAATGAGAAAGGTAATAATTGTAAACTATGTAATTCATTAGACATTGTATGTGGGTGAGCACTACAAATAATACATGGCTCAACCCATTAAAACGAAAGCCAGGTATGGGGCAGGTGAACAAAGTATACAATTTTTCATAAATCTATTTAATAGAAAATCAGAGAACCACTAAAAGGAAGTTTATATTTATTTATTTACATGAAAATGTCAGTGTTATCATGGACACCCTCAACTGATCAAGACACCAATAAGATAAAAGGCTAAGTTGTGTGTGTGTGTGTGTGTGTGTGTGTATAATCATACTCACTTTTGAGAGTCAAAACACAAGAAAGGAGAGAAGAGAATATTTGTGCAGAAGAACATTGTATGATATGAATAATCATTCATAGTCATTTAATCTTCCTTTCAGACATCTGAGAGGAAGTTCCTCCTCCTCCATCCCTTGTACTGAGGTAAGGCCCTAGGCCTAACTCTGGATGATGAGCTATGAAGCCTTTCATTGCTATGTGAAACCCTATAGCCCCAATCCTCACCTGGCCCATCATGGGGAACCCTGAAACCTCATGACATTGTAATGTTGTAATACAGTAGAGCTTCTGTGGGCCCAGGGACCATGAGTGACTAAAGAAGCACTAAACAATATTGAATAAAAATAAAGGTGAGAAATAAGCCTTTGCTGTTTTGTTTGTTTGTTTGTTTATTGGTACTGGGGATTGAACCCAGAGGCATTCTAACTCCAAGTTATACCCCGAACCCGATTTTATTTCTTATTTGGATACAGGGACTCAGTTGCGGAGGGCCTCGCTAAGTTGCCAAGGCTGGCTTCGAACCTGTGATCCTCCTGTCTCAGCCTCCTAAGTACTGGGATTATAAGCGTGCACCACCACGCCTGGCTGTCTTTGCTGTTTCAAGTCACTGACATTATTTTCTAAATGCATCATATCCTAGACTAGCCAAGAAATATGTGTGTACCAAATAAATGTATGTATACATGTGTATACCAAAAACACTTATTTTTCTAATCTCTAGATGGTAGACACATATATGTAATTTTGTTATTGTTTTCTTTTTCTTGTTTTGGGGTTTTTGAAGGTGCATTTTCAGTTTCAGATGGCATGCAGATATATAGAATAACATATTTAAATCAGTACAAAGTGACTGATTTGGGGGGAAAAATGGAGTGAAATGTCTGTTGGATTTTTATATTTGGCTTGTCTCAAGAGCCGTAATCGCAATCAGTTTATCAACTATAGACATCTTTGTTTTCTTGTTAAATAAAAATTACAATGCACTTAATTTTCAGGGACAGTAAAAATGCATGCATTTGGTAAAGCATGTTCATATAAATTAAACATTTTAATTCAATATTTAGAAAAATGATGGAAAGAACCAATATCTGAAAAGAGAAGGGTTAACAAATGGCAATTTCTTTGTGTTTGACAAGATATTGGAGCCCTGAAAGCAGATATAAAGCTTAAAGACAGTCTTACATATGTCTTCAGAAGCTAACTGCGTGGAATTTATCTTTCGAGTGGGCAGGAGAGTGCACATTAATAGACACCACCGAGACACTTTTCTCGCCCTACTTGTAACAAGACTCGAGTGTGACCTGAATGGCTCCCTGGTGCTTGGATTTATATTCTTCTCAGAGGCATTGGATATTGTATTTCACTACAAAGCGCTAAAAACATTGCAATCATTATTTATAAATCTTTTAGAAAAACGCATTTTCTTAGCAGCAACTATGGCAACAGGGAACTCGAAATGACACTGGAAAAGAATTGAGCTCAGTTGCAACTGGTAATGTACACAGGATTTATATTCTATCACCGCCTATATTTTAAAGGTGGAAAAAATTAAAACAAACATTCAGTGTATGTGATCATTTCCCTGACTTAACCCATGCATTGCATTTCAGGGACATTTAAATATTGTAATATAAAGTGAACTTGCCTGGTCATCCTGAAAAATGTGTGAACATCAACTGACTCCAGGTGAATCAAAATCATCTCGTTTCTAGGAAACAGCCAACTTTACCCATGTGTGATAATGCTAGCATTGGTAGCCATGGTGTGTATATTATTGTCATTTGTTATAAATTTAATAAACAAATTTAATAAAAAAATAAATTTAATAAAAGTTTCTGGAAATGAAAATATGGTCATTCTTCTTATGAGTTTGATTTAAAGCAAGCGTGAGTTATTTTCTTTTACATATGAAAGAATATACTTCTAGTACCCTTTTATGATACTTTAAACAATATTGACAAATTATTATCTCTAATGGTATGAGTTGACCATCACTGTATTAGTTTGCTGTGGCTGTCATAACAAGTACATAACAAGATTGGGTGACAAACGACAGAAATATATTTTCTCACACTTCTGAAGTCTTAGAGGTTCAAAATGAAGGTGTCGGAGGGTGGTTCCTTCTGAGGGCTGGGATGCTACCCTGTGAACCAGCCTCTGTCCTGGCTTACATGTGACCACCTTTGCCCTTCACACCTATGTTCACATTGTCTTCCTGCGGTATCTCTTGTGTCCAGACTTCTTCTTTTTATAAGGACACCACTCATATTGGGTTAGGGCCCACCTTGATGGCTTCATTTTGAATTTGTTGTCCCTTTAAAGACCCTACGTTGAATTTCAGTCACTTTTTAAGATAGTGAGGATTAGGATTGAACATACAGATTTTGCAGGGGCCTAACTCAGTCTATAACAATCATGCAATTTCATAGTATAATTTGCTTGAAATCTTCATTTCCAATGATCTTTACTGTTTTACAAATTCTGTAAAAAAATACCTTTGCAGTTAAATCTTGGTATAAATGCTTAATTATTTCTCAGACTATATTGCTCAATCTAGATATGAAGGATGTGAATATTTCTTAAACTCTTATACTTGTTGAAAATAATTCCAACCTGAAAATACATAGGAATTTGTGAGATATAATAGGAATATTGGAGATAATTTTTCCTAATATCTTTCTGATATTAAGGTTTAGATATCTTTAAAAATGAATATTTCAGAGATTGGATGCATAGCTTATTTGCCTAGAATTCTTTTTTTTTAACGTGCTTTTATTGGTGCATTGGAGTCTTACATTGCAATGAATATCTATTTGATGTTAACATACAGGCACACAGCTCTTAGTGTCTCCCCCTGCCTCCCCCGACCCGTATGAAGTACCAAGAATGATGTTGGTATATTTTCACATGTACATATTGTTTATGATAGTAATTCCACTGATTCGCTTCTTTCTTGCCCTCCCCCTTCCCTTGTACCACTTCCCTTGTTCTGCTGAGGGTTCTCCATTATCAACCAGAGTCCCTTGTGTGACCCTACTACTCCTTAGGTTGCACATATTAATGAAAACATATGTCCCTTCTTTTTTTGTGATTGACTGATCTCGCTTAACATAATGTTCTCCAGATCCTTCCACTTTCTTGCAA
>PVJS01019792.1:0-33330 GCA_004027185.1 Glis glis
GAGGTAGAACGCCCCTGCGTTCAATCCCCGGTACCGCAAAAAAAAAAAAAAGAAAGAAATTGAAGCTAGGCATGGTGGTATACACTTGTAATCCCAGTACTTGGGAGGCTAAGACAGGAGGATCACAGGTTTGCGGCCAGCCTCAGAAAAATTAGTGAAACCCTCCACAACCTAGTGAGACCCTGTTTCAAAAAAAAAAGGGGAAGCCGGGCATGGTGGCGCACGCTTATAATCCCAGTACTTGGGAGGCTCAGACCAGAGGATCCGGGTTCGTGGCCAGCCTCAGCTACTTAGTGAGGCCCTCCGCAACTCAGTGAGACCCTATTTCAAAATAAAGAATAAAAAATAGGGCTGGGGGTGTAGCTCAAAGGTAGAATGCCCCTCGGCTCCATCTCCGGTACCGAAAAAAAAAGAAAGAAATAAAATAGGGATGGGGGTGTAGCTCAGATGTAGAATACCCCTGGGTTCAATCCCCAGTACCGAGAGAGAGAGAGAGAGAGAGAGAGAGAGAGAGAGAGAGAAAGAGAGAGAGAAAGAAAGGAGTAAGGCAGATGGCTGTCTCTCCCATCTGGAGATGGCCTACATTCTCACTTTAGTGTGTGTTTCTTGCTTTACCCCCAAAAGCTTCTCACTCTCAAGATGGCCTGCATCCTCTCTTTAATCTGTATTTCCTGCTGTACACCAAAAGACACCTGTCTCTTGAGATAGCCCACATTCTTCCTTGAATGTGTATCTGCTTCCCTAAATAAATCTGCCTGTTTCTCTGAAAAATAAAAAGAAATTGATGCCAATGATGTAGAACCGGGTCTCACGAAGTTGCGGAGGGCCTCACTAAGTAGCTGAGGCTGGCCAAAAACCCGGATCCTCCGGTCTCAGCCTTCTAAGTACTTGGGATTACAAGCGTGCACCACCACGCCCGGCTGAGAACTGCTTTTAATA
Organism: Glis glis; assembly: GCA_004027185.1. Taxonomy (NCBI): domain Eukaryota; kingdom Metazoa; phylum Chordata; class Mammalia; order Rodentia; family Gliridae; genus Glis; species Glis glis. The sequence goes on from PVJS01019792.1 coordinate 940, forward strand.
TAATGTTAAAATGTTTAAAGCATCATCTATAGGGGATGGGGATGTGGCTAAGTGGTAGAGCACTTGCCTCAAATGCACAAGACCCTGGGTTCAATCCCTAGCACCACAAAAAAGTCATCTATATAAAATAAGTGCAAATTTATACAAGGAATAGAAGGAAATATGGGAAAACAGTTGGTATGTTGAGGTGATTGAATCTGTGGGTAATTCATCTTTATAATAATTTCCTTTGGGCCAGGCGTGGTGGCGCACGCTTGTAATCCCAGTACTTTGGGAGGTGGAAACCAGAGGATCCCGGTTCGCGGCCAGCCTCAGCTCGCTCTCTCTCTCTCTCTCTCTCTCTCCCTGTCTCTCTCTCTCTCTCTCTCTCTCTCTCTACTTAGTGAGGCCCTCCGCAACTTCGTGAGACCCGGTTTCAAAATAAAATATAAAAAATAGGGCCGGGGGTGTAGCGCGGAGGTAGATGCCCCTGGGTTCAATCCCCAGTACCGCAAAAAAAAAAAAAAAAATTCCTTTGTAACTGTTAGAATGTTGAGTGTAAAATAAATAAAACTTGGAAAAAGAAAGAAAACACTTGAGGCATGTTCCACGCTAGGCAGAACATGCTGCTTCGGATCATTCTACATTCTTCCCTGGTTTTTCAAAGTTGCCTGTACTCTTAACCCAGATGGAGGGAATATTTGGGTTTTAAGAAAGACCCCTTGTCGGGAATACTGTGCTATGTATTGGGACAGAATTCTCAAGCTTTTCAGTCTTCTTTGGTAATAAATCTAAAGTACATTGGAACCATTTTGGGGTGTGGTTTTCCCACAACAAATATTGTGCACAGAAATCTTGCTGACAAGCTGGGCGTGGTGGCACACACTTGTAATCCCAGCACTTGGGAGGCTGAGACAGGAGGATCTGGGTTCGCGGCCAGCCTCAGCTACTTAGTGAGGCCCTCGGCAACTTAGTGAGACCCTGTTTCAAAATAAAGAATAAAAAATAGGGCTGGGGGTGTAGCTCGGAGGTAGAATCCCCAGTACCACACACACACACAAAAAAAAAATTGCTGACAGAAAATGATGCATTCTTTTCTCTTTCCCTAACCCTTTCTTTCTCCCCTTTCCTTTCTGCAGTTCTGCTAAGCCAATATTCTCTAGAATGAGCACAAAACAAATCAAATAACAGCTAAACAAATCGAATAACAGCTTTTGTACATCAACATCAAGAAGGAAGATACTTGAGAGAGATCAGAATCCAGCAGTCATATATGGGCCAGAGTGAAACATCTGCTCGTCAAAGCACCTTCAAAGTCCAGATCTGCAGAGATGGGAGTGATTCTCTGGAAAGAGATGGGATGATGGATTAAACACCAGCTCATTGGAAACTGTCATTGAATAAGATCAGATAACATTCATAAAAAATCATATTCAGGAAATATATTAAGGAGGAACATAAACGTGCTAGAATTAACATGTAAAATGCCTATATGCTGAGGTTTGTAAACTGTCCCTTTTGAATCAAACTAAAAACAAAAAAGCTTTAATCTTTCAAAACTATAAAAAAGGGCAGTTAGTTCTAGATTATTCCTATCTCAATAGCCAAGAGGCTGATCAAGTGTCATTTATTGAGGAAGCATCTTAGAAAATGCCTCTGACCTTTGGTTCTCCATCTCTATTTTTCATTTATTTCACTGTGTAATTAGTTACAACGACTCAGTTATTAAGAGATATAACACTTCAAACTTTTTACCTAGTCTGTGTTCAGTTTAATCCATCTGTACCAGTTATTACTGAGAAAGTGTCTCTGACATATACTATACTCCATCGAGCTATATATTACAGGAAGTACATCTTTACATCATAGTTTCCCAAGCAACATAGATTTTCCTGTCTTTCAGGAAACAGCGTCAAGGAACTCTGAAATAGATAGAAAGCCCATTTTCACGTTGAATGCTCACATGTAATATATAGGCTGCTATTAAGCAAACTTTTTTTCTAATTCTCCCTAGTATATGCATAGGAATTTAATATACTTTATAAATAGATATCTAAAATATCTGATCTTTTTCTATTTCTTTGACATATGTCATCAGAAATCCACATCTTTTATTTCTTTTACTGACAGGCATTCATTTTTGTTTTCTTAGAAAATTACTCCATTAAACCAATTTCTAAATGATAGTAAGTGGTACTAAAAAATAAATAATAATTTAATAGCCTTAGAAATAAATGAGTATATACTTATACAGGTCAAAGAGCCTTGGTAGGAATAAGTAACCTTTTTGTTTACTAATGTTGGCTTCGAAAATTCTCTAATTTCTTTTAGTTGGCTGGCATTTGAAAGTAGTTATAACTAACCAGGTGTCTTCAACAATCTTTTTATCCCAGGCTTCCCTCAACATTGCCCTCATTACATATCCTGCCAATATCCAACGACAGGGAAACATTTGATATCAAAATAGTCAATTGCCTCAGAATGAGCACAAGCTAAAATGTACATGCAAGGGTACTCAGCAGAAACCAGCCCATGTTCTGTATCTGAGCAGAAAGTATAAACATATATGGAATGCCTTCATTCCTGAGCTCAGAATTAAGATCAAATTAGCACATATCATGAGAACATCAGCCTGAAGAGAACTGATACCGATCAGGACTGTCCTCTCCTACGCCCTCTGTTAGGACCACATTCATGGTTTAGCCAAATGTGTCTGGTACCGGCCACCTTTTTGCCATAAACAGGATAATTTCTCAAAAGGCTAAAAATATACAACAGTAATGCTCAAGTAAGTAAAATCCAATTCAGAAAGACGTGGCTTTTCTGAAGAAGTGAATTGAGGGAATACTTAGTATCTGTAACTAAAGTAGTCGTTCGGAGGTGACTTGTTGCTTTAAGTATTAGCTGTCCTACTGCATTCAGAACACCCTACTTACTAAATTTAATTACACACAACTTTTCAAGAATTCATCTTTTATTTAAAGGGAGGTATCTCTCCATTTTAAAAACAGAAGATATTAGCTTTCTCTCATCCATGTAAATTACAGATACCATCAGGAGTCCTATGTCACTAATTGTGGTGTTAACAAAAATGAAAAAGTATTTCCTATCCACATACAAATGTTTTTAAAAAGTTTTTGCCATAAAACCTAAGTGTAATTTAGCATACCACAGTGCTACAAAGATGGGTCATTGATGATGTACCATTTGTACATAGATAATAACATGTAAATCACTAAATGTTAATTAAGTATAAGAAGTATGTTTTTATCTTTTTAAAAAAAAGTGACTCCCTTTCTCATTCTGTTCTGTTGTATTATGTCCAAAAGTTGTGTGTAATTTTTTTAAGGTCCAGGAAATGTAAAGAAATTTGTTGGAATATCTGAATTTCTGTAAAAAAATAAAAATAAAAATAAGATTTTGTTACTTAAAAGAATGTTTGGTGATGTGGTACCCATTTGGTGCAGTTTCTGTCTTTGTCTGACAATACAGTGTGATCTGATAGTTTGATTAAAGTAACTATCTTCAGAAAATCTCCTTGCTGCTGCATTCCATGCTATTTGCCAGCAAGAGACATTTATTAGCTATGCAGAACCATCCTGTAGAGGGCATGATCAACATCCCCAAAGCCTCTTCTAGCCCAATATAGATATGCCTCCAGCCAATTCGCCATACACTGTGGAATGAAACTGAAAACTAAGTAAACAGCTGGACTGCTCAAGCAAAACTTGGCCTGAAATATCCAATTGCTCAATCTCCACACTGCAAATTGAAAACAGCCACTCATGCTCAGACATGAGCAACCCTTCGCAATACTTCATTCTGGGTGTGTCATCCAGGTGAGTTTCAATTGCAGATACTTTGTTCCTGTGTGACTCTGAACAACTCTAAGCCTCAGTGTCTTCATCTGTAAAATTGATATAAACAGTAATACCCAGCCAGCCACATAGCATGTTGTGAGGATATACATTAAATTACAATTTTGTGAGCCGAGCACGGTGGCACACGCTTGTAATCCCAGTACTTGGGAGGCTGAGACAGGAGGATCCGGGTTCGTGGCCAGCCTCAGCTACTTAGTGAGGCCATCTGCAACTTAGTAAGACCCTGTTTCAAATTAAAGAATAAAAAATAGGGCTGGGGTGTAGCTCGGAGGTAGAATGCCCCTACGTTCAATCCCCAGATCCGCCCAAAAAAAAAAATTACAGTTTTGTGCTTAACCGATAGGAGATATTCAATGAATGTTAATGTCTTCCCTTCCTGCTATATATATGACACTGAAGGAAGAAAAGAAACATAAAGCCTCTTCTCTCAACACACTGAGGATAATTAGAGTGACATTTATGAGTAGGGATTGAAAACTCGAATGCATATGGGGGCCAGGTAGATAAGTAAATTAACAAAGCGAGCAGGACTGAGTAGATAATGAGAATTAGTGGGAGCTATGGAGCACTAAAGAGCCTAGGCTGTCTAAAGGGAATAAAGAGCCAATGCTCAGCTCTAATCGCTCAACTAATATCTGTTGAGTTCCGTTAGCATGCCAAGAGCTGTTTTGAACCATGAGAGGATAGCGATACACAAGCACAATCCCTGACCTCATTGGTTTTATGTTCTAATAGGGAATTCAGACAAGAACCGGGAAAATGTCAGCTAAAAGTAGGTGCCCTAGAGGGGACGTAAAATGTGATAAAGAAATGGTGAGGCTGGACAGGGAAGGCCGCTATGAGAACGCAGCATTTAAAGTGAAACCAAAGGAGGAGGAAGAGGAGGAGGAGGGAGGCAGCAGCAGCATCCACATCCCAATAATAAGGAGTCAGAGAGGTGAAAAGGGGGGAAGGTATGCCAGGCTGGAAACCACTGGTGTAAAGTCTCCAAGGCAGGTCTGAACTCAAAACACTTGAGGAACGGCAAGGTGGCAGGGGACAGCATTGTGGGCTGAACCAGGAGCCAGCTCTGGGCTTTGTAAGCCAGGATAGTTTTATTATTTTTTTAAGCACAAGGAAAGCCATTGGAGGATCTTAAGCAGGAGAGCAATATGAACTATTTTACATGTTTAAAAGATTACTCCTTAAGACAAGAGGATCGAAAGTTTGAGGCCAGCCTCATAAACTTAGCAAGGCCCTGTTTCAAATAAAAAAGGCTGGGGGTGTAGTTCATTGGTAGAGCGCCCCTGGGTTCAATCCCCAGTAAAACACACACACACACACACACACACACACGCACACACACACTTACTCTTGGCTTCTGCTTCTAGCTGTGTGAACCAGAGACACTAAAGCCTTCCTTATATGTTTCTACTAAATCCTGGATAAATTGCAATGATCTTATTTTTAATATACAGCTTAGCTTGCAAGAAAGTAAGGGAAATCCTAAAGGCCAAGAAAGAAGAAGAGGAAGAGCACACACCTGTAATATCAGTATTTGGGAGGCTGAGACAGGAGGATCACAGGTTCGAGGCCAATGCGAGGTAACTTAGCAAGACCCTTTTTCAAGATAAAATAAGGCTGTGGATGTAGCTTAGAAGTAAAATGCCCCTGGATTCAATCCCTAGTACCACTAAATAAATAAAGTAAGTAAATAAGAGAAATCCTAAAGGCCAGGAGGGAAGAAGAAGAAATAAAAAATTCAAAGGGCTGGGGATATAACTCAGTGGTAAAGTGTCCCTGGGTTCAATCTCCAGTAACCACCCCTCCCCCCAAAAAAGTATAAATTAGCCATGCACAGTGGCACATGCCTGTAATCCTAGTGACTCACAAGGTTGAAACAGGAGGATCCCAAGTTTGAGGACAGCCTGAGCAACTTAGTGAGACTCTGCCTCAAAATAAAAAATAAAGCCAGGCATGGTGGCACATGCTTGTAATCTCAGTACTTGGGAGGCTGAGACAGGAGGATCACAGGTTTGAGGACAGCCTCAGCAACTTAGCAAAACCCTGTTTCAAAATAAAAAGGGCCGAGGGTATAGTTCAGAGGTAGAATGCTCCTGGGTTCCATCCCCAGGACCCCCTAAATAAATAAATAAATAAATAAATAAATAAATAGGCTGAGAATGTAGCTTATGGTATAGTACCCATGGGTTCAATTCCCAGTACCAATATATAGATTGATTAATTAATTAATTAATTAATTAAAAGTAATAAAAGTGTTGGGAGTGTAGCTCCAGTGGTAGCGCTAACCCTTTTCTATAGTTTTGGGCAAAACATATATCAAATGATCAACTTATCTCTGCACAGTGCTGAGTAGAACCTGACCCAAAGGTCAAGGCAGCGAAGGGAACAGACACACTATGAAGGCAGCAATCCAAGCCTTTTCATCCTATCTTAGCCACCCTTTGGACATCTGTAGGCCCAGGTGAAGAGTCAGCATTTTCAGCAAAAGTGGCCTCCAAGTCCCAGAAAGTAACCGAGCCAACCATTATCATCACAACCCACATGTCAGAAGTGTGATCTACAGCAAAGCCAGTGGGAGGCTAATAATGTATTGTTCAGCTGTGTGATCTCCAAAATTAGTGATATGTAAGTCAATTAAGAGCAAAAGCAAGTGAAGCTGGGCGCGGTGGCCCATGCCTGTAATCCCAGTATTTGGGAGGCTGAAACAGGAGGATTAACCTTAGCAATTTAGCAAGACTCTTAGCAATCTAGCCAGGCCCTGTTTCAAAATAAAAAATAAAGAGATGACAGTGTAGCTTGAAGATAGAATGCCCCTGAGACAGACAGACACACACACACACACACACACACACACACACACACACACACACACAGTGAAAGGGTTTATTTGTTCCTGGGTAACAAAATCTCTTTGGAAAACAATTTAGCATTATGTTGTAAAACTGAACATTTGCACACACTTAATTTATCAGTTCCATTCCTAGGGGTGTGTGTGTGTGTGTGTGTGTGTGTGTGTGTGTGTGTGTGTGTGTGAAATTCTTGCATTAAAGCACCAAAAAATATATAAAAATGGAAAACTCAGCCAGGAATAGTAGCAAATGCCTATAATGGGAGGCTGAGACAGGAGGATCATATGTTCTAGGCCAACCTAGGCAACTTAGCCAGACCCTGATTCTAAATAAACAATAACTAGTAAGGCGTAGTGGCGCAAACTTGTAATCCCAGCACTTGGGAGGCTGAGACAGGAGGATCACAGGTTCATGGCCAGCCTCAGCAACTCAGTGAGATCCTGTTTCAAAATAAAATAGTAAGCCGGGCGTGGTGGTGCACACTTGTAATCCCAGTACTTGGGAGGCTGAAACCAGAGGATCCGGATTCACGGCCAGCCTCAGCTACTTAGTGAGGCCCTCCGCAACTTAGTGAGACCCTGTTTCAAAATAAAGAATAAAAAATAGGGCTGGGGGTGGAGCTCGGAGGTAGAATGCCCCTGGGTTCAATCCCCAGTGCCAAAAATAAATAAATAAATAAATAAAATAGTAAAATAGAGTTGGGGGTGTAGCTCAGAGATAGAATGCCCCTGGGGTTCCATCTCCAGTGCCACAAAAAATAAATAAATGAGTAGGGCTGGGAGTATAGCTTGGAAGTAGAATGCCCCTGGGTTCAATCCCTAATACTAATTAATAGATAAATAAAAATAAAAAATAAAGAGCTGGGGATGTAGCTTAGTGGAGAGCACTTGCCTTGCAAACATGAAGTGCTGGATTTTATCTACAGTACCTAAAAAAAAAAGCCTAAATAGTCATCAACAAAACATAGATAAACAAATTGTAACTTATTCACAATTTATTTAACTTTTTCCTTTAGGAGGTGGGGCCTAGAGGAGGGAAGTTATGTCATTGGGGGCGTGCCCTTGAAGGGGCTGTTGGGCCCCGCCCCTTCCCCCTCTCTCTCTCTTTCTCTGTTTCCCAGCCGCCATGCTTTACCGTGTGATTCCCAGCCCATGACATACTGTGCCACAGGGCCAAGCAGCCATGGACTGGAACTTCTGAAAACATGAGCCAAAATACATCTTTCCTTCTTTTTTTTTTTTTTTTTTTCGGTACTGGGGATTGAACCCAGGGGCATTCTACCTCCAAGCTACACCCCCAGCCCTATTTTTTATTCTTTATTTTGAAACAGGGTCTCACTAAGTAGCTGAGGCTGGCCACGAACCCGAATCCTCCTGCCTTAGCCTCCCAAGTACTGGGATTACAAGCGTGCGCCACCACACCCGGCTCATCTTTCCTTCTTTTAAGTTGACTCTCTCAGGTGTTTTGTCACAGCCATGAGACATTGACTAACGCAGGTGCGGGTTTTTACCGTGTGTGCTCTCAGCATCCACATCTGTGAACCAGAAGGGGCAGAACTAAGATGAAGGAGAAGCTGGGCTGTGAGGCAGTGTCCATGAAGGCCTCAACTGACCCCACAGGCAGCCCAAAGCTGGAGTGGCCTTTCAGAGTTGTCCTGTGTCCTGGTGGGGGTGTTGGACCTATAATGTCCGGCATCAACTTGTCCGGGGTCCACAGGGCCCCAGGAAGAGGGTGTGACTCGAGCGAGGTGACTCTTTTCAGCTGAGAGCAAGTTCCAGAGAGAGCAGAAGGCTGTGAGGTGCAAGCAGCCGGCACTCCAGTCCTGAAGAGTGCCCTGGGTGGCGCCTCATACTTATGCTTCAGATCAACGTGCTTTGGAATATGAGCTTGACAATGGGTTAATGTAGAAGACAGTTGCTGGATTTTTTGCTCTGAAAAAGGACAATGTTGCACTGACTGAGAAAAGAAAACAAGGAGCTGGGCGTGGTGGTGCATGCTTGTCATCCCAGTACTTGGGAGGCTGAGACAGGACCATCACAGGTTCCAAGCCAGCCTCAGCAATTTAGGCCCTCTGCAACTTAGTGAGACCCTGTTTCAAAATTTAAAATATAGGGCTGTGGGTGTATCTCAGAAGTAGAACATCGATGGGTTCAATCCCCAGTACCAAAAAAAATGATTATTAGAAATTCAGTTCATTATTAGATGTTAGGTGGATAGTTAGATGTAGAAATGTGGTATTCTGCCAGGTGCAGTAGTACACACCTATAATCCCAGTGACTGAGGGAGGCTGAAGCAGAAGATCAAAAGTTTGAGGCCAGCCTGGGCACTTGGTGAGACCCTGTCTCAAAATGAATTTTTGTGTGTGTGTGTGTGTGGTGCTGAGGATTGAACCCAGAGGTGTTCTACCTCTGAGCTACACCCCCAGCCCTATTTTATTTTTTATTTTAAAACAGGGTCTCACTAAGTTGCAGAGGGCCTCACTAAGTAGGTTGGCTGTGAACCTGCGATCCTCCTGTCTCAGCCTCCCAAGTACTGGGATTACTAAAACTCTGTTTCTAAATAAAAAATAAAATAGGTCTGATGGTGTAGCTCAGAGGTAGAACACCCCTGGGTTCAATCCCCAGTCAAACTCTCACACACACACACACACACACACATACACACACACACACACACACACACACACACACACACATACACGATACATTATTAAACACAGTGTAGACCAACATTGTGAAGGTCAAAAAAATAAATCTATGGGTCAGCTTTAGTTAGTGTATCCTGAGTTTCTGACTTGCATTGAGAGAACATTCTCTCCAGAAGTAAACTAAGTATCAGGCAGAACGTGCTAATGGGCAGGTGAGTGAAGCAGATTGTAAGCACTGTAGAAACTGAAGGGGCTGAAACAGCTAGGAAGGATAGGTGAGATCTACTTTAAATGGCCACAGAGAGGAAGACAAGCCCCAGATGGTTCTCCCAAGGTCTAGAGTGCAGGAATAGGAAGCAGAAATGGTTGGCAAACCCCCTGTGAAGCCGGGAGTGATAGCACATGCCTGTAATCCCAGTACTTGGGAGGCTGAAACAGGAGGATCACAGGTTCAAGGCCAGCCTCAGCAACATAGCAAGACTGTGTGTCCAAATAAAATAAAATAGGGCTGGGGGTGTAGCCTGGAGGTAGAAGACCCTTGGGTTCTATCTCCAGTACCAAAAAAAAAAAAGCCTTAAAAACCCTTCTGGCTACATAACCTATACTTCAATATAGCTTTTTTTTTTTTTTTTGCGGTACTGGGGATTGAACCCAGGGGCACTCTACCTCCGCGCTACACCCCAGCCCTATTTTTATTCTTTATTTTGAAACAAGGTCTCATTAAGTTGTGGAGGGCCTCACTAAGTAGCTGAGGCTGGCCGCGAACCTAGATCCTCCGGTCTCAGCCTCCCAAGTACTGGGATTACAAGCGTGCGCCACCACGCCCGGCTCAATATAGTTTTTATCAGCAGAAAAACTTAGGTCTGGATTTTCACATGTCTGACTTCTGTGTGACCCTCTCATTGATATTATTTAGACAAGGGGGCCAGACAGGTAATTGTTTTGAGGGATTTGGGGGGTATTTTATGTTGTCTTTGCAGTACTAGGGACCGAATCCAGGGCATCCCCACATGCTAGGCAAGCACTCTACCACTGAGTTACATCCCTATTTATTTCATTTTGAGACAGGGTCTCACTAAATTGCTGAAACTGGTCTTGAACTTGTGATCCCTTTTCCTCAGCCTTCTGAGTAGCTGGGATTAGAGGCATGAGCCACTGCACCCAACCAAGTAGTTAACGGGAGATATATATATATATATATATTCCACCCCCAGCCCTATTTTTTATTCTTTATTTTGAAACAGGGTCTCACTAAGTTTCAGAGGGCCTCACTAAATAGCTGAGGCTGGCTGTGAACCTGCGATCCTCCAGTCTCAGCCTCCCAAGTACTGGGATTACAAGCATGTGCCACCGCGCCCGGCACATATATATATATATATATATATATATATATATATATATATATTATATGTATATATTTGTTACTGGTGCACTGTAATTATACATCATAGTGAGATTCAAAGTGACACAAACATACATGCACAATCACTTGGTGTATTTTCCTCCATGACCACCCCACCTCACATCTGCTCCCGCTTCCTCCCTCCACATGCATGTTAGTGAGACTCACAGTAAAACTTTCTTGTATGGACATAACCTTATTTGAACTATTCCTTTCCTCGAGCTTGTTTTTCCCCTCCCCACCGCTCTCCCTCAATCTCCTCCCACTATTCTACTGGCTTCTCTCCTCATTTGACTGAAGTCCCTTTTGCTTCCTATATTTGTTCTAGATTCCACATGTGAGAGAAAACATATGGTACTTGACTTTCTGAGACTGGCTGATCTCACTTAGCATAATATTCTCTAGTCCAATCCATTTTTCTGTAAATGACATAATTTTGTTCTTCCTTATGGCTGAGTGAAACTCCATTGAGTCTATTTACACGTTTTTGATCCATTTGTCTGTTGATGGACACCTAGGTTGGTTCCATAATTTGGCTGTTGTGAATTGTGCTGCTATAAACATGGACATGCATGTATCACTATAGTATTCTGACTTTAATTCTTTTGGAAAGACACAGAGGAGTGGTATGACGGGTCATATGATGGTTTCATTTCTAGGCTTTTGAGGAACCTCCATACTGACCTCCATAATGGTTGTATGAAGTTACAATCCACCAACAGTGTATAAGGTTCCTATTTCCCCACATCCTTGCCAGCATTTATTATTGTTGTATTTTTGATGGCTGCCATCAAAGTTAGATGGAATCTAACTTTTTTTAGAGTTAAATGGAATCTCAGAGTGGTTTCAATTTGCATTTCCCAGCTTACTAATGATGTTGAACATTTTTTAATATATTTATTGGCCATTTGTATTTCTTCTTTTGAGATGTATCTATACAGTTCAATATCCCATGTTGTGATTGGGGTTTTTTTTGGTGTTAAGTTTTTTAAGTTCTTTATATATTCTAGATATTAGTCTTCTATCAGAGGAGTAGCTGGCAAATATTTTCTCCCAATCCAAAGGCTCTCTCTGCAGACTCTTGATCGTATCCTTCACTGCACAGAAGTTTTTTAACTTGATGACATTTATTGATTTATTGATTCTCATTTATTAATTTATTGATTTAAATCATGTATTGATTTCCATTTATTGATTCTCAATTTTATTTCCTGAGCTTTAGGGATCTTACTGAGGAAGTCTCTACCAATACCTGTATGTTAGAGAGTTAAATCTGTGCCCTCTACTAGTAATTGCAAAGTTTCTGGTTTAATTTCTAGGTTAGTTAGTGGTGCTTAATTCCAGCTACTTTGAAGTCTGGACTTTACTCTGCAGACGGGGGAAACCGAAAGTTTTTGAACAAGGGAAAGGTATAATCCAAGTGCAATCTTTTGTGTGTATGTGTGTGTGTGTGTGTGTGTGTGTGTGTGTGTATGTGTGTGTGTATGTGTGTGGTACTGGGGATTTAACTCAGGGCCGTTCTCTCTGAGCTTCACCCCCAGCCTTATTTTAGTTTTTATTTTGAAACAGGGTCTCACTAAGTTACAGAGGGTCTCACTAAGTTGTTGAGACTGGCCCCAGACCTGCGATCCTCCTGTCTCAGCCTCCTGAGTACTGGAATCACAGGTGTGCGCCACCACATCTGGCTTCCAAATGCAGTCTTAAAAGGTTTATTTTTAGCCGGGCTTGGTGGTGCATGCTTGTAATCCCAGTACTTGGGAGGCTGAGACAGGAGGATCGCAGGTTCAAAGCCAGCCTCGGCAATTTAGGGAGGTTCTCAGCAAACGAGTGAGACCCTGTTTCCAAATAAATAAAATCAGGCTGGGGGTGTAGCTTGGAGGTAGAATGCTTCTGGGTTCAATCCCCAGTACCAAGAAAAAAAAGGATATTTCCTCTATAATGAGCAAGGTCGAGTCAAGTGAGGTTAGATTAGAAACAGGAAGTCCACTTAGGATATTCTTCCAGTAGTAAAAATGGAGACTAACAGGTGAAGACTGATTGGGTGTGAGGGAGAGAACAAAGATGATGTGTAGACAGAACAAAGGTGATGCCCATTCCAGTCTGTGTTATTAGAAGGTTGTCGGTAGGAGGGGTTTAGCCATTTCCTAAGGTGGAGGGGGACAAAGGATTTGAGTGGGATGACATGCTAAAAACAATAAACTTATTGACTATATTGGGGTAGCACCATATGGTGTTTTTCTATCCTTATCTCAACTTACCCTCCCTGTGAGGTACTATTGTGCCCATTTGACAAATGAGGACCATAGGCTCAGAGAGGCTCCGTGATGCCTAAAAAGGCCACGGGAATGGAAGGCTCTGAAATGGCGGTCAGATACCCCTTGGCTCTTGGCATTCAGTGTGAAAAGGAGTCAGCCTAAATATGCCTTTCAGAAGTGAGGTCCCGAAACCTCAGTTTCTTGATAGGATTAGCTGATTCCATTTTTTTTTCTTTAATGGTTCCCTGTGATCCTTCAAGATGAGACTAATAGCTTAAATATGACAATCAGAGCAAAAATAACAAGTTTCTAGGCTTTCCATTTTGAGAACATTTAGCACCCAGGTGCAAAACATTAATTATTTCATCTAATAATTGGGATACTAGTCAGATCATTAAATTCATCCTCTGAAAGTCAAACCTAAGCAACTAGGCATAGTGGTGCACGCCTGTCATCCCAGTACTTGGAAAACTGAGACAAGAGGATCGCAGGCTCAAAGCCAGCCTTGGCAACTTAGCAAGGCTCTCAGCAACTTTGTGAGACAGACCCTGTTTCCAAATCAAAAACAAAGTAGGGCCAGGCGTGGTAGCACACGCTTGTAATCCCAGTAGTTGGGAGGCTGAGACCAGAGGATCCGGATTCATGGCCAGCCTCAGCTACTTAGTGAGGCCCTCTGCAACTTAGTGAGACCCTGTTTCAAAATAAAGAATAAAAAATAGGGCTGGGGGTGTAGCTCAGAGGTAGAATGCCCCTAGGTTCAATCCCCAGTACCACAAAATAAATAAATAGATGATAGATAGATAGATAGATAGATAGATAAAAATAGGACTGGTGGTGTAGCTCAAAGGTCAAATATCAGTCAGGCGTGGTGGCACACGCTTGTAATCCCAGTACTTGGGAGGCGGAGACCGGAGGATCCGGGTTCACGACCAGCCTCAGCTACTTAGTGAAGCCCTCCACAACTTCGTGAGACCCAGTTTCAAAATAAAGTATAAAAAAATAGGGCCAGGGGTGTAGGTCGGAGGTAAAACGCCCCTGGGTTCAATCCCGGTACCACACACACACAAAAAAAAGAGGTCAAATACCCCTGGGTTCCATCCCCAACATCACAAAAGGGGGAAAAAAAAAAAGTCAGGCCAGGCGTGGTGGCACACGCTTGTAATCCCAGTACTTTGGGAGGCGGAGACCAGAGGATCAGGGTTCGCGGCCAGCCTCAGCTCTCTCTCTCTCTCTCTCTCTCTCCCTGTCTCTCTCTCTCTCTCTACTTAGTGAGGCCCTCTGCAACTTCGTGAGACCCAGTTTCAAAATAAAGTATAAAAAATAGGGCCGGGGGTATAGCGCGGAGGTAAAACGCCCCTGGGTTCAATCCCCGGTACCGCAAAAAAAAAAGAAAAAAGTCAGCAGGGCATGGTGGCACACACTTGTAATCCCAGTACTTGGGAGGCTGAGACAGGAGGATCACAGGTTCGCAGCCAGCCTCAGCACCTTAGTGAGGCCCTCTGCAACTTAGTGAGACCCTGTTTCCAAATAAAAAATAAAATAGGTATGGGGGTACAGCTTAGAGGTAGAAGGCCCCTGGGTTCCATGCCCAGTACCACACACACACAAAAAAGCCAAACCTTAGTAAGTTGAGATAGTAAGTGCATTTACCTCACCTCTGACTGTCTGCTACCCACCCTCGAAGAAAAGGCTGGAGCTGGGCATGGTAGTGCATGCCTGTAATCCTAGTACTTGGAGGATTGGACAGGAGGATGGCAGGTATGAGGCCACCCTCAGCAATTTAGCAAGGCCCTCCACAACTTAGTGAAACCCTGTTTCAAAATAAAACATAAAATAGGACTGGGAGTATAGCCCTGAGGCAGAATGCCCCTGGGTTCAATCCCCAGTACCACCAAAAACAAAAAAAAAAAAAACAAGAGAGGGAGGGAGGGAAGGAGGAAGGAAGGGAAGAAGGAAGGGAGGAAGGAAGGGGGGAAGGAAGAGGGGAATTTCCTTCGAATAAGCGAGATCTATTTCATTATTTCAACCACAAGTGACGAGGCCCAGGGGCTCAGATGTCAATATAACCCGAAACTCAATTCTAATTTCACAAACTATTTAAGCACTGGAATTTTCTCTGGCACTAACTGAAGGAAACTTCCCCTAAGAACTAAAATGGCAACTATATTTGCAATCTAGAACTAAGGACTGATTCGTAGCCAAACCAAGCTGGTGGATGAAAACATTTAGATGGCGATGTTAATGTTGCTGTTGCAAACTTTCCCAAGTTAGTACATTTACTTAAAACTTCATCTTCCTCCAAAGCAGGAATTTCTAAAATTTTAGAAACAGCTTTCCTTATAAAAGCCTTCATATTTTTCACTTCTTCTGCCTAAAAAAAATTTGAGAATTCTCTTCTAAGTCATTAAAATCCATTCTGGAGCCGGGCGTGGTGGCGCACGCTTGTAATCCCAGTATTTGGGAGGCTGAGACAGGAGGATCCGGGTTTGCAGCCAGCCTCAGCTACTTAGTGAAGCTCTCCACAACTTAGTGAGACCCTGTTTCAAAATAAAGTTTAAAAAATAGGGCCGGAGGTATAGCTCGGAGGTAGAACGTCCCTGGGTTCAATCCTCGGTACCGCCAAAAAAAAAAAAAAATCTATTCTGAATTAAATATAGTTGCCCTGATCATGTCAAAAATGATGAAGGTGCTTTCCTAGAGTTTAAGTTACTATAGAGACTTCAAAAACAGTTGAATTTTTTAAAAATTGATTTGCACTGCCATCTAGTGATACATGTTATTGAAAAATTTAAAACTACATTTATATATAAGGTCCACTGGGTTACCCATAAGAACAATGTAGTACTGCATTTTATTATTTATTTATTTATTTATTTATTTATTTATTTATTTAGTGGTACTAGGAATTCAATCCAGAGGCATTCTACCTCCGAGCTACACCCTGAGCCCTTTTTTTTTTAATTTTTTGCTTTGAAACAGGGTCTTGTTAGGTTGCTGAGTCTCACTAGATTGCTGAAGCTGGCCTGGAACCTGCGATCCTCCTGTCTCAGCCTCTCAAGTACTGGGTTACAGGTACATGACACCACACTCGGCCTTTTGTGTGTGGAGGGTACTGGGGATTGAACTCAGGGACATTCTCCCTCCAAGCTACACTCCCAGCCCTATTTTATTTTTTATTTGGAAACATGGTCTTGCTAAATTGCTGAGGCTGGCTTCGAACCTGCGATCTTCCTGTCTCAACCTTCCAAGTACTGGGATTACAGGCATACACCACCAAGCCCAGCTCTGGCCATTTTAAATAGCTTATATTTGCAAATATATAGAAAGAACTAGCTCCCTTATATAGTGTATAGACTAAGAAAAAAACCTTTTAATATAAATATGAAAGGGAGCTCCCAGCAGAGAACCTCATAAACTACAGACTAGTTGGTTTCTTTTTTTTTTTTTTTTTTTTTTGCGGTACCGGGGATTGAACCCAGGTGCGTTCTACCTCCGCACTACACCCCCAGACCTATTTTTTCATACTTTATTTTGAAACCAGGTCTCACGAAGTTGCGGAGAGCCTCACTAGGTAGAGAGAGAGAGAGAGAGAGAGAGAAAGAGAGAGCTGAGGCTGGCCGCGAACCCGGATCCTCCGGTCTCTGCCTCGCAAAGTACTGGGATTACAGGCATGCGCCACCACGCCCGGCTAGTTGGTTTCTTAGATTAAGTTTTCTTACTTAGATCTTTGGTTTTTACTATAATTATCCCACACAAACAGTTCGTTTTTCCTATATAAATAAATCAAATCCTGTCTGATGAATTTAGTGGCCACTCTGTTTGGAAAGGCAGAACTGTGTAAATGTATGGGAACTAGTATGATGCTTTGTGGGCTCAAATCCTAGTTCAGAACTTGCAATCTCTGCCCTTGAGCTACTTCTATAACAACCCCATTCCTCAGTTTCCTAATCTATAAAACCAGGCTAAACCAGGCATGGTGGTGCACACCTGTGATCCCAGTATTCGGGAGGCTGAGACAGGAGGATAGCAGGTTCAAGGCCAGCCTCAGCAACTTAGCAAGGCCCTCAACAACTTAGAGACCCTTTTTCAAAATAAAAAATAAAATAGGGCTGGGGGCATAGCTTGGAGGTAGAAAGTCCTGAGTTCAATCCCCAGTACCACAAAAAAGAACAAATTATTGTATGATCTCATATGAGGAACCTAAAATAATCAAATTCATAGAGACAGAAAATGAAATAGTGATTGCCAGAGACTAGAGAAAGAGGGAAATGGGGAGTTAGTATTTAATGTACACAGAGTTTTAGTTTGGGACAATGAAAGAGTTTTGTTTATGGATAATAATTATGGTCAAACAATAATATGCTAGGCACAGTGGTACATGCCTATAATCCCAGTACTTGGGAGGCTGAGACAGGAGGATCGTAGATTTGAGGCCAGACTGGGCAACTTAGAAAGGCCCTGTTTCAAAAATAAATAAAATGGGCTGGGGGTGTAACTCAGTGGTAGAATGCCCCTGGGTTCAGTCCCCAGTACCCCCCAAAAAAAGAAAGAAAATAATAATGTAATGTACTTACTGTCACCGAATCATACACTTAAAATGGTTAAAATAATAAATTTTATGTTATGTATATTTTACCACAATTTGGGGGGAAAAACCCACACAGGCAGGGCCAGAGCACTAGCCATATGTTCCTCTTACTCCCTGCCTTCCCCTTCATTACATACATGTACTGGTTGGCAGTCCAGGAGTACCTGAGGGCACAAGGATCATAGCCAGAATGCACCAGAAACTCAAAGAAGGCCCAAGCCTTCTGAGCTCACATACACACACACACACACACACACACACACACACACACAGCCCTTTTTTGTATTACCTTCTGACACTTGGAGAAGAGGCAACACCCTGGAATCCTGGAAAATGGTCAGGACTTGCACAACAATTGTGATTTAACTCCAATCTGCACCCTTGCCTGTCTTGGTCTGGTCAATCGGAGCTATGCATTTTCAAAGAAGGAAAATACCAAAAAGTGCAGATGATTCTAATTTACATTTGTGTGCAGAGCAAGGAGTCAATGTGGACACCCTCAAAGCCTATTGATTAATGTGAGAAGCAGCTTAAATGAACCAGTGGACCAAAAATAAGCCAGATCCAGAAACAGCTGTGGCTCTAACCTCCAGCAATGGATTGAAAATCTATGAGACAGCTCAGCAGATGGAGAGCTGAAAGCCTATTCTCACGTGCTTTATCCTCACAGTAAGTAATCTTATGTGTCAAAAGAGCCAAGGAAAAACAAAATCAGAAAGTGGCTTCCCCAAAACCCTACCAGGAAATAGCTTGAAAATAACTTAGTCTACCCAGTACTTGGGAGGCGGAGACCGGAGGATCTGGGTTCACAGCCAGCCTCAGCTACTTAGTGAGGCCCTCTACAACTTAGTGAGACCCAGTTTCAAAATAAAGAATAAAAAATAGGGCCAGGGGTGCAGCTTGGAGGTAAAATGCCCCTGGGTTCAATCCCCGGTACTGCAAAAAAAAAAAAAAGAAGAAAATAACTTAGTCTAGCTTTTTAAAAATATCCTATAATCAAGCAAACATTTTTAAAAAATGCATAACCCAATCTGGGTGTGATGGTGCATGCCAGTAATCCCAGTATTTGGGATACAAAGACAGGGAGATTACAGGTTCAAGGCCAGCCTTAGCAACTTAGTGAGACACTTTCAAAATAAAAAATGAAAAGGGCTGGAGGTATAGCATGGAGGTAAAATGCCCCTGGGTTCAATTCCCAGTACACTCCCCCTAAAAAAAGTGTCTAACCCAGAATTTATTGACCACCTATTTTCAGATATTATGCTGTAGGGAATATTGTATGTAATATTTATTGGTACATATCAAGTTACCCCAAAACTCTGTGGCTTAAAATGAGTTATTATTAATTATCTGTCACATTTTCTGTGGACAAGGAATTCAAAGAGGGCACAGTGAGGACGGCTTACCTCTGCCCCAGGGCATCTGGGACCTCAGCTGGGAGACTCACAGGCTGGAGGCTGGAATCAACCAAAGCCATTCATTCACTTGTCTGACAATTGACACTGGCTACTGACTAAGGGCCAGTTGGAACACCCCCTTGCAGCTTCTCTGTGTGCCTGGGCTTTCTCACAGCATGGTGGCCTGTTGAGGGCTGAGACCTGTCTTAGAAGCACACTGAGATTATCATCTTGGACCAGCCCAGTTTGGATACATGGTATTTGGCTGGGTGGGATCTGTCCGCAAACGGACACATTCCAAGAGACCTGGTGTAATCTTCAAGGTGCGGTCTTTGATGTCGTCTCCACCCAATAATGGTTAATCCCTCCTTCCCCTAAGTTTATCACATGTTTGCCTCGCTGACCTTCTTTACTGTGACCTGAGATAATTACTGATTTCTGTGTTTGATTAACTTTTAAAGTTCCTATAAAAATGAGGCCCTGGCTATAGAGCGCCGGGAGAACTTGCCATCTCTATCTCCTCCCTGACCCCCTGATTATTAAATGTAACTATTTTTGCAAATTACTATATCAGACTTCATGTTGATTTGTGCGAGAAGACCATTGTTAGGAAGCTGTCTGGTGCAGCAACCGTCTGTGGCAGGATCCACAGACTTCAGGAAGCTGTCTGGGCAGCGACCGTCTGTGGCTGGGGACCATAGACTGTTTTGTCAGGAAGCTGCTTGATGCAGCAACCGTCTGTGGCTGGATCCACAGAGTATTTGTCAGGAAGCTGCTTGGTGCAGCGACCTTCCGTGGCAGGAACCACGGAGTAGATCGTCCGCCGGAGTTACCGCAATAGTGGCCAGGGTCAAAGGACAAGCATCCCTACACAAAGAACCAGTGGAAACTATTGCCTTTTATGACCTCAGCCTGGAATCAGCATTATTTTAGCAATATTCCATTGCTCCATGGACTTCAAAGACCTGCCTAAATGTCTTCCAAGCAGAAGAAACAGGGGTCCTACCTCAAATGACAGAGTGTAAGCATTGCGTGTAGGCCGGGCATGATGGGCACGCCATATAATGCCAGCACTTGGGAGGCAGAGGCAGGATGATCTCAGGTTTGAGGCCAGCCTTGACAATTTAGCAAGGCCCTCAGCAAATTAGTGAGACCCTGTTTCAAAATAAAAAGGGCTGGGGTGTAGCTCAGAGGTAGAATGCCCCTGAGTTCAATCCCCAGTGCCAAAAATAAAGTACATGTAGGACATTATGTATATATATGAATTGTTGTAGCCATCTTTGGTATTACACAATTTGCCACACTGTGCTTAACTCAGTTAATCCTCACTCCACCACCACCAAAAAAACCCTCAAGAATCCAAGTCCTTAACTCCCAAACTGCCCCACTGCCAGGGAGTATATTGCCTTACCTACAAGTGAATGCTGGATGTTCAGGTTTCAGGTCTGCTTATGAATACATACAAGTCTTTAAAGAAAAAGCACTTCCTAGTCAGGCGTGGTGGCGCACACTTGTAATCCCAGTACTTGGGAGGCGGAGACCAGAGGATCCAGGTTCACGGCCAGCCTCAGCTACTTAGTGAGGCCTCTGCAACTTCATGAGACCCGGTTTCAAAATAAAGTATAAAAAATAGGGCTGGGGATGTAGCTCGGAGGTTGAAAGCCCCTAGGTTCAATCCCCGGTACCGCAAAAAAAAAAAAAAAGCACTTCCTTATTATAAGCCATGGCCGCTCCACTACTCTACTCAGGTCTGGAGCTTCAGGATCAGACTGCAGAGAAAAGTCATTTCAGCCTGGACAGGACCAAGTACACACAGCCCAGACCAGACATCAGAGGGCATCATAGGCCCTCAAAGAATAAAACTGAGTCCCCACAAAACGGCCAGTGTGTTTGGCAAAGGGAATTGCCACTACTTGGATGTTGTACAGGTGACCCCAAAATCAGCCCAACAAGTTGGAATAGCCAACCTCCAAGGTGGCCTCCAGTGCCCCCACCTCCTGGTGTTCACACCCTTGTATAATCCCCACACACACACACTACCTAAGGATAGCACATCACTTCCAATGTTTAGTATCAAAATACTGTGATTTGCCAGGCTCGGTGGCACACACCTGTAATCCCAGTAGTTGGGAGACTGAGACAGGAGGATCACAGGTTCAAGACCAGCCTCAGCAATTTAGCAAAGCCCTCAGCAACTTGGCGAGACCCTGTTTCAAAATAAAAAATAAATTAGGGCTGGGAGTGTAGCTCAAACTCTGGGTTCAATCCCTAGGACCACAAAAAAAAACCCTGTGACTTTTGTCATGGGTGTGTCCTCTCTCTCTCTTTCCCAACCCCCCCCCACAAGGAAAGACAGCTTCCATGTTGTGAGAACACACAGGCAGCTAATGGAAAGACCTACTTAGCAAGGAACAGAGACCTCTCGCCAGCAGCCAGCAAGGAGCTGAGGCTTCAACACCATGAGTGAGTTTAAAGGTAGATTCTTACAGCATAGCCACCAAGCCTGTAATCCTAGTTACTCAGAAGGCTGAGGCAGGAGGATCGAAAGTTCAAGACCAACCTGGGCAACTTAGTGAGACCCTATCTTAAAAAAAAAATAAGGCCGGGCGTGGTGGTGCACGCTTATAATCCCAGTACTTCTTGGGAGGCAGAGACCGGAGGATCCGGGTTCGCGGCCAGCCTCAGCTACTTAGTGAGGCCCTCCACAACTTTGTGAGACCCAGTTTCAAAATAAAGGACAAAAAATAGGGCTGGGAGTATCACTCGGAGGTAAAACACCCCTGGGTTCCATCCCCGGTACCGCAAAATAAATAAATAAATAAATAAAAAGGGCTGGGGATGTAGTTCGGTGGTAGAGTGCCCTGGGTTCAATCCCCAGCATGGGATGGGGGTGTGAGCTGACGGGTGCGGGTGTGCAGAGTGCAAAGCACAGCCCTGCTGCAGCAGAACCACCTGGTAAGCCACTCCCAGATTCCAGCCCTCAGACCAAATGTTTATTGTTATAAACTGCTTCATTTAAGGGTCACTTGTTACATAGTAATAGATAACTAAGAGAATATGATTTAAACCGAGCATGGTGGTCCACCTGTGTAATCCCAGTACTTGGGAGTCTCACAGGAGACAGGAGGATCACAGGTTCTCAGCCAGCCTCAGCAACTTTGAGAGGCCCTCTGCAACTTAGTGAGATCCTGTTTCAAAATAAAAAATAAAATAGGGCTGGGGGTGTAGCTCAGAGGTAGAATGCCCCTGGGTTCAATCTCCAGTACCAAAAAAGAGAGAGAGAGAGAGAATATGATTTAAAAATGATCAGGCCAAGCTGCGAGTGGTAGCACACACTTGTAATCCCAGTACTTGGGAAACTGAGATGGGAGGATCCGGGTTTGCGACAATCCTCAGCTACTTAGTGAGGCCCTCTGCAACTTAGCAAGACCCTATTTCAAAATAAAGAATAAAAAATAGGGCTGGGAGGCATCCATGGTGGCGCACGCTTGTAATCCCAGTACTTGGAAGGCTGAGATAGGAGAATCACAGGTTCGCGGCCAGCCTCAGCTACTTAGTGAGGCCCTCTGCAACTTAGTAAGACCCTGTTTCAAAATAAAAAATAGGGCTGGGGGTGTAGCTCAGAGGTAGAAGCCCCTGGGTTCAATCTCCAGTACCGCAAAAACAAAAGAAAAAAAAAAAGATCAAGCCAGGCATGGTGGTACACACCTGTAATCCTAGTACTTGGGAGGCTGAGACAGGACGGAGGTTTGAAGCCAGTGTGTGGTAACTTAGTGAGACCCTGTTTCAAAATTAAAATAAAACCAGTCATGGTGGTACACGCCTGTAATCCCAGTATTTGGGAGGCTGGGACAAGAGGATCACAGGTTCACGGTCAGCCTCAGCAACTTAGTGAGACCCTGTTTCAAAATAAAAAATAAAATAGAAGCCGGGCGTGGTTGCGCGCGCTTGTAATCTCAGTACTTGGGAGGCTGAGACCAGAGGATCCGGGTTCGCGGCCAGCCTCAGCTACCTAGTGAGGCCCTGTTTCAAAATAAAAAATAAAATAGAAGCCGGGCGTGGTTGCGCACGCTTGTAATCTCAGTACTTGGGAGGCTGAGACCAGAGGATCCGGGTTCGTGGCCAGCCTCAGCTACTTAGTGAGGCCCTCCGCAACTTAGTGAGACCCTGTTTCAAAAATAAAGAATAAAAAAATAGGGGTGGGGGTGTAGCTCAGAGGTAGAATACCCCTGGGTTCAATCCCCAGTACCGCAAAAAATAAATAAATAAACTATATAAAATAAAATAGAACTGGAGATGTAGCTTGAAGGTAGAATGCCCCTGCATTCAATCCCCAGTACCAAAAAACAAAGCAAAATAAATGATAAAAAGAGCTGAGTTGCAGCTCAGAGGTAGAACCTCCCTTGGTTCAATCCCAGTACCAAAAAAAAGGTAATATATTAAATATTGTTGCACATATGTGATAGTCAAGAAAGTATCTGTTTATAGTACAAGCACACAGTCAAATTATTAAACAAACATACTGAACATATTTAAGCTACCTCCCATACACATATAGTCAGTCAATAATCCAAAGACAAGTATTTACTAGGTACCCATTATGCCCAAGATGTTCTAAGCACCACCAAGGTATGAAAAACAGCCTATGGAATCATTTCTATATTCAAAGAATTTATGGACCATAAGATAAAGCAACATGAAAACAGCCAGGTGGAGTGGTGCACACTTGTTATCCCAGTACTTGGAAAGCTGAGACAGGATTGCAGGTTCGTGGCCAGCCTCAGCAACTTAGTGAGGTACTCTACAACTTAGTGAAACCCTGTTTCAAAATAAAAACTTTTTAAAAATAGGGCTGGGGGTGTAGCTTGGAGGTAGAATGCCCCTGGGCTCCATCCCCAGTACCACAAAAATAAAATAATAAAATAACATAGGCCAGGCATGGCGGCACACGTCTGTAATCCCAGTACTTGGGAGGCTGAGATAGGAGGATCGCAGGTTCAAGGACAGCCTCAGCAACTAGTGAGACTCATCAACCTAGCGAGACCCTGTTTCCAAATAAGAAATAAAAAATCGGGCATTCCATCGAAGGTGGAATGCCTCTGGGTTCAATCCCAGTACCACAAAAATAAAATAACATGAAACCCCAAATACTATAATACTGTAAATGAAGTTATAGGGCTAGAGATGTAGCTCAGTAATAGAGTGCTTGCCTAGCATGTGTGAGGGCCCTGGGTTCAATTCCTACTACTGCCAAAAAAAAAACTACTAAGTGAAGTTGCAAAGAAGTAAATGACTAACACAGCAAGCTGGATTGGCTTTGAATATGTAGATCTCAATCTTGGGATTGCTGCTTACCAGCTTTGTGGATTTAGGCATAATCACTTACCTATCTGTGCCTCAATTTTCTTGGTAATTATTTATTATTTCTTATCAACCTTATTTATTTCTATTTTTTATTTTTATGGTATTGGAGATTTCACCCAGGGACCCTACCTATGAGCTACACACCTACCACATTCTATTTTTTATTTTGAAATAGGGTCTTGCTAATTTTCGCAGGCTGGCCTCCAACTGTGATCCTCCTGTCTCAGTCTCCCAAGTACTGGGATTACAGGTGTGCGCCACTGCCCCGGCTCCCATCAACCTTATTTACATTTTGCTTAAGTGTCTTCAGAAGAGCAGCTAAGCCACTCCGTGGTCACTGAGCAGTGGGAGCTGCAGCCTGGTGTTCAGTGGCCAGCCGGGCTCCAGTGCAGACTGCATGGTTACTAGTCAGTTCCTCCTAACAGCTCTGGAGGCAGTGTTCTACTTATCACCCCATTCCTCAGAGCAGGAAACTCAAGCTCAAAGCCAGAATAACTTGCCCAAGATCAGGTGACTACTGAACAGCAAAACTGGGCCTTGAAACCCAGCAGTCTTGCTCTAGAACCTGGGTTCTCAACTGCTGTATTAAACTACCACTGGCAATCCCAGTACTTGGGAGGCTGAGACAAGAGGAGTGCAGGTTCTAGGCCAGTCTGAGCAATTTAGCGAGACCCTGTTTCTTCTTCTTCTTTTTTTTTTTTTTTTTGTACTGGGAATTGAACCCAGGGGCATTCTATCTCCAAGCTACACCCCAGCCCTGTTTTATTTTTATTTTGAAACACAGTCTTGTTAAATTGCTGGGGCTGGCCTTGAACCTGCGACCCTCCTGTCTCAGTTTCCCAAGTATTAGGATTACAGGCATGTGCCACCTTGCTCTGCTGAGACCCTGTTTCAAAATAAAATAAAGCCAGGTGTGGTGGTGCACGCTTGTAATCCCAGTACTTGGGGGCTGAAACAGGAGGATTGCAGGTTTGCAGCCAGTCTCAGCTACTTAGGCCCTCCGCAACTTAGTGAGACCCTGTTTCAAAATAAAGAATAAAAAATAGGGCTGGGGATGTAGCTTGGAGGTAGAATGCCTCTGGGTTCAATCCCCAGTACCACAAAAAGAATAAAAAATAAAATAAAATAAGACTGGGGGAGTAGCTCAGAGGTAGAATCCCCCACACCAACACTGGGTTCAGTTCCCAGCACCACAATAAAAATAAACTACCACTAATAGGTGACATATTTCTCACTCTGTTTAATATTTTCCCACCACCTGGCCAACTCTCAAGTAACCTGAACAGAAATCTCCTAGGAAAGATAAACTATTTAATATTAGCTGAAAGATCCAAGATGGTGACCAAGGGAGATACCAGGCTACGATCTCTCTGAGACTTGGGTCTCAATCGCTGTGAAAGCAACTTCTCCACAGGAGAAGAAAAGCAACAAAAACTTGAACTAAACAATAGAATGTTTGAAACATGATGCAATGAAAGCCAGAAGACAAGACAGAGGGAAGTAAAAAGCTCCAAGCGCCTTACCTAAGGAACAGCAGCGGAGCCATCTTGGCCGGAGCACGGGCCGCTACCAGCATTGTGGCTTCCACACGCCGCCAGCAGAGAAGCCAGAGACCTGTTGTAAGTTCAGCAGCTGCAGATCAGCAGAGATGAAAGCAAGCAGCAGCTCGCTCCACAGTCAAGACACCAAATGGCGGCGGCTAAAGCGGCTGCAGCGGCGCCATCTTGGCAGGACTTTGCCAGCGGCTACCAGCATTGTGGCTCCTGCACAAGACCAACGGAGACGCCAGCGACCTGTTGTGACTCCAGCAGCTGCAGAATAGCAGCAGTGAAGGCGAGCAGCAACTCGCTCCAAGCACGACACAGACCCGAACTGCTACGTTGGCAGAAGCAGCAGCGGCGCCATCTTGATCAGACCGGGCCAACAGCAATGGGCAGTGCGGCTTCTGCAGGCCACCAACAAGGAAGCCAGGGAGTTCTTCTAAAACCAGCACTACAGAGCATCAACGACGGGAGCAAGCAGCAGTTCGATTCACCCTCGGCAGAGTTCCCAGGGCCCGGAGGCCTGACCAGAGCCTGCAGCAGCGGCTGAGCCCATCCCCCCCCCCAGAGATTAAGAGCGGCGCTCAACAAGACCGTGAGTCAATGAGCCGCCCCAGGAGGAGACCACCCAGCGCAGCCACAGGGAATCACAGAGACTGAGACGGTGCGGATTGCCCCGGCGGAGGTGGGAGTGGGGTCTGCTGTGGGACGTGGTAGACACGTGCATAAGCAGAGTCCCTGGCGACATTTGGGTGGGACAGACTTGCAGCCCATGGGTCGCATCACCCTTGTAGAGTCCCCAGGGATCGCCACAGGACATACAGTTGTGGTACCTGGGGAAAATTGGACCAAACCAGCTCTCTCAGTGGAAAATGTGGAGTGCCGTGTTTGCACAGAATCAGGGCAAGGTGACACCTGCTTCTTCTGTAGGCAAAGAGAGACACAAGCACAGGGCCTCCTGCTGGTGACACCTACCATAGGTGTAGATAGAGAGAGACATAGGGATAGCCAAAGTGGAGACCGTGGAGACCCACACTTGCAGTGAGAAGGGCAATAGCAGCACTGGTCGCTTACACAGGTAGTGAGAGGCACCAGGCAAGGGTCCCAATCACTGAAGGAGACCAGGAATTGAGTCTGCAAATGAACATTATACCGAGCAAGTGAGAATGACCATTCAGTAAAGGCTATTCACCTTTAAGGCTCACCTAGTAGCAACTATCTACCTCCAGGATAAGAAACCATACAGGGAGAGGGATTAGACATATGATACCTACAAGTGAGAGAGAGAGAACTACTAAAAGCAACAAAGGTATAAACATAAGAAACCTGAAATCATGAAAAGGAAGAATAGCAAAAAAACTATGAGCCCCCACAATCCCACAACAACAGAACCCGCCAACTCAGAAGTGCAAAGATTTCCAGAGGAAAATTCAGAACTTCAATAGAGGAAATGCTACAGGATTTCCGAAAAGAATTCAGAGGGAGCCTGAAAGCAATGAAGGATCAAATAAGCAGGAATCAAAAAGAAGCTCTGAAGGAAGTGAAGGATGCAATAATTGAAATGAAGGCATCAACACAGACCATCAACAATAGACTAGACCACATGGAAAACAGAATATCACTCTTAGAAGATGACCTCTCCAAAAATGAACACATAGTATATAAATTAGAAAAAACAATTCGACAGCATGAATTGGACATTGAAAGATCTCAGCCAGTCTTAAAAGAGCAAACATAAGAATAATAGGCATAGAAGAGGGATTAGAAGCTGAAACTAAAGGAATCAATAATCTATTCAGAGAAATAATATTAGAAAATTTTCCAAACATAGAAAGAGAGGTTGATACACAGGTACAGGAAACATATAGAACCCACAATAGACAGGATCAGAGAAGAGGTTCACCACGCCACATAATAAACAAACTGACCAATGTAGAGGCCAAGGGGAGAATCTTAAAGGCAGCGAGAGTAAAAGAGCAAGTAACATTCAGAGGCAAACCAATAAGAATCACTCCCAACCTTCCAAACCAACTCATGAAAGCCAGGAAGGCCTGGAGCGACATATTCCAAACTCTGAAAGAAAACAACTTCCAGCCAAAATTTGTCTACCCAGCAGATATCTATCAAATTTGATGGAGAAATAAAAACCTTCCATGACAAACAGAAGCTGAAAGACTTTATGTCTTCCAAACCAGCACTAGAGAAAATGCTCAAAGAGATTAATTACAAAGAAGAAATAAGAAGGAAAAACCAGAACCAAAGAAACAGCGATTTCCATCAAACAACTAGGCAAAGAACAAACACTACCTCAAACAGAAATTAAAACTCAAAATGTTAGGAATTAAAACCCATCTCTCAATAATCACGCTGAATATAAATGGCCTCAACTCCCCAATAAAAAGACATAAGGTGGCAAAATGGATTAAAAATCACAATCCATCTATATGCTGCCTGCAAGAAACACACCTTACAGGTAAAGATACACACAAACTAAAGGTGAAGGGATGGAGCAAGGTAATCCACGTTAATGGAACTCGAAAATAAGCAGGAGTAGCAATTACAATATCAGACAAATTAGACTTCAAACCTAAACTTATCAGAAGAGACAAAGAAGGTCATTTCTTACTGGTAAAAGGAACAATCCAGCAAGAGTATATAACAATAGCCAACATTTATGCCCCAAACATAAGTGCAACCACTTTCATAAAAGAAACTCTTTGTGACATTAAATCACACATAGAACCCAATACAATAAGATTGGGAGACTTCAACACACCTCTCACACCAATAGATTGATCTTCAAGACAAAAGGTCAGTAAAGATGCCTCAGACCTTAGGAACACCATAAACCATATGGACCTAGTAGACACATACAGAATATTCCACCCAACTACAGCTGAATTTACATTTGTTTCAGCTGCTCATGGAACCTTCTCTAAAATAGACCATATCCTAGGACACAAAGACAGTACTAGCAAGTTCAAAAAATGTGACATAATCCCCTGCGTCTTTTCAGACCATAATGGAATGAAACTAGAAATCAACTATAAGAAGACCCAGAGAAACCTCATAAACACGTGGAGACTGAATACCACACTGCTGAATGAGGAATGGGTAAAAGAAGAAATAAGGGGAGAAATTAAGAAATGCCTAGAAACAAATGAAAACAGAGACACAACATATCAAAATCTCTGGGACACCCTGAAGGCAGTATTAAGAGGAAAATTCATAGCACTGAGTGCCCACATAAGAAGAACAGAAAATCACCAAGTAAATAACATAATGACGTACCTCAAAGCCGTTGAAAAACAGGAACAGTCTAACCCCAAAGCTAGCAGAAGACAGGAAATTATTAAAATCAGAACAGAAATCAACAAAGTAGAGAATAAAAAAAATACAAAAAATTGACAAAACCAAAAGCTGGTTCCTTGAAAAAATAAACAAGATAGATAAACCACTAGCCAACATAACCAAAAAAAAGAGAGAATCAACCCAAATTACTAAAATAAGAGTTGAAAAGGTGACATTCCAACCGACAGCATGGAAATCCAGAGGATAATCAGAAACTACTTTGAAAAACTACACTCCAACAAAATGGAAAACCTAGAAGAAATTGACAAATTTCTAGACACGTACAACCTTCGTAAGGTGAATCAAGAAGACATAGAAAAGCGCCGGGCGTGGTGGTACACGCTTGTAAACCCAGTACTTGGGAGGCAGAGACCGGAGGATCCGGGTGCGCGGCCAGCCTCAGCTACTCAGTGAGGCCCTCCGCAACTTCGTGAGACCCAGTTTCAAAATAAAACTATAAAAAATAGGGCCGGGGGTATAGCTCGGAGGTAAAATGCCCCTGGGTTCAATCCCCAGTACCGCAAAAAAAAAAAAGAAGAAGAAGACATAGAAAATCTAAATCAACCAATAGCAATTAACGAGATTGAAGCAGCAATAAAGAGCCTACCATCAAAGAAAAGCCCAGGTCCAGATGGTTTCCCAGGTGAATTTCATAAAACCTTTACAGAAGAACTAATCCCAATACTCCTCAATCTATTCCATGAAATAGAAAGAAATGGGACTTTCCCAAACACATTCTATGAAGCCAACATCACACTAATACCAAAACCAAATAAACAGCTCAAGAAAAGAAAACTACAGCTGGGCGTGGTGGCGCACGCTTGTAATCCCAGTACTTGGGAGGCAAAGACAGGAGGATCCGGGTTCATGGCCAGCCTCAGTTACTTAGTGAGCCCTTGGCAAATTTGTGAGACCTGGTTTCAAAATAAAGTATAAAAAATAGGGCCAGGGGTGTCGCTCAGAGGTAGAACGCCCCTGGGTTCAATCCCCAGTACCACAAAAAAAAAAAGAAAAGAAAACTACAGACCTATATCGTTGATGAACTTAGACACAAAACTTCTAAACAAAATACTAGCAATGCGCATTCAAAATCACATCACGAAAATCATAAATCATGACCAAGTCGGGTTCATCCCAGGGATGCAAGGCTGGTTCAGCATACGAAAAACAATCCATGTAATCCACCACATAAACAGAACTAAAGACAAAAATCACATGGTCATTTCAATAGATGCTGAAAAAGCATTTGACAACATCCAACACCCATTCATGATAAGAACACTGCAGAGAATTGGAATAAAAGGAACATACCTCAACATCATAAAGGCCATACACAATAGGTCCACAGCCAACATCATACTGAATGGGGAAAAACTTCGAGAGTTCCCTTTAAAAACAGGAACAAAAAAAAGGCACAGGAAACTAAAATGAGGATCAATACGTGGGACTGCATTAAACTAAAGAGATTTTGTGCAGCAAAGGAAACCGGGCACCTACCGACACTGTCACCTTCGCCTCGGTGCCCGCACCCAACACCGCGCCTCGAAGTGCGCCTCATGTGCCAACACCTGAGCACCGGAGCCTGCATACCCCCCACACACAATACCACACCCCAGACACCGGACAAGAGGGAACCACAGTCTGCAGCGTACTGACCCAATTGGAATTACAGGGACCATCAAGAGGTCTCATACACAGAAAGGAAGATGATGTGGAGGCAACAGAAACACAAAATGGTAAACACTGAAATACAAGAATGAAGAATAGTGAGGAAACAAGAAACACCCACAATGCATCAACAAGTGAGATTACTGACTCTGACATTCAAGAAATGCAAGACGGAGAATTCCAAATTTTGATCTTCAGAATGATGAAAGGCCTCAAATAAAGCATAGAGGAGATGAAGGAGGAAGTCGAGGCTCTAAGAAAGAATCAGAAAGAAACTCTGAACGAAATGAAGGAGTCAATAAACGAATTAAAGACTGCAATAGAAACCAACTCTAGTAGGCTCGACCACATGGAAAACAGGGTATCACTCCTGGAAGACAGTTCATTCAAAACTGAGAACACAGTCAACGATATACAGAAGATATTACAACAACACACCCTGGCCATTCAAGAAATACAGAACAATACAAGATGTCCTAATCTAAGGATAAGAGTTATTGAAGAAGGTTTAGAAGCACAGACCAAGGGTATAAGAAACGTCTTCAAAGAAATAATTTCAGAGAATTTTCCAAACATAGAAAAAGACTTGGATATTCACATACAGGAGACATATAGAACGCTGTTAAGACAGGACCAAAGAAGGACCTCCCCACACCACGTAAAAATTAGAATGACTAACATAGAGGCCAAAGAAAGAATCCTAAAAGCAGCAAGAACAAAAGAACAGGTGACATACAGGGGAAAAACAATAAAAATCACGCCAGACTTCTCAACCCAAGTCAGGAATGCCTGGAGGGATTGGTATGAAGTACTCCGGACCCTGGAAGAAAACAACTTCCAACCAAGACTGGTAAATCCAGCAAAGCTATCATTTAAAATTGATGGAGAAATAAAAATGTTCCATGATAAACAAACATTTAAAGAATTCATGAGGACCAAGCCAACACTAGAGAAAATCCTAAAAGAAATAAACCAAAGAAGTAAAAACAAGCGATTTCCAGAACCACAGGAGAGTTGAACTTCACCAAGTACGCAACTAAACAAGGAGATTTAACACTACAGCAATGAAAATAGAACTCAAAATGACAGGAAACAAAAATCATACCTCAATAATAACATTGAATGTGAAAGGACTCAACTCCCCAATTAAAAGGCATAGACTGGCAATGTGGATCAAAAAGCATAACCCAACTATATGCTGCTTACAAGAAACTCGCCGCCGGGCGTGGTGGCGCACGCTTGTAATCCCAGTACTTTGGGAGGCGGAGACCGGAGGATCCGGGTTCGCAGCCAGCCTCAGCTTGCGCATGCGCGCGCGAGCGTTCTCTATCTCTCTCTCCCTCCCTGTCTCTCTCTCTCTCTCTCTCTACTTAGTGAGGCCCTCTGCAACTTCGTGAGACCCGGTTTCAAAATAAAGTATAAAAAATAGGGCCGGGGGCGTAGCACGGAGGTAGAACGCCCCTGCG
>PVJS01019793.1:0-33330 GCA_004027185.1 Glis glis
CACACACACACACCCAGGGACATTCTACCTCTAAGCTACAACCCCAGCCCTATTTTATTTATTTATTTTGAAACAGGGTCTCATTAGTTTACTGAAGGCCTTGCTAAGTTGCTGAGGCTATCCTTAAACCTGTGATCCTCCTGTTTCAGCCTCCCAGGTACTGGGATTATAGGTGTGTGCCACTGTACCCAGCTAAGTATTATTTTTAAATTATTTGGGGCATTAAAATTATTCATGACTAGTGAGAAGTAGTAACTTATACTAAAAATAAAACAATGCTTTACTTTGAGTTCAGTGTAATATACATATTAAGAGACAATGTACCTGGTGTGGTGGCACATGCCTGTAATTCAGTACTTGGGAGGCTAAGACAGGAGGATCACAGATTTGAGTTTAGCCTCAGCACTTTAGCAAGGCCCCCAAGAACTTAGTAACATCCTATTTTATAATTAAAACAATAATAAAATAGGGCTGGGGGTGTATCTCAGAGGCAGAATACCCCTGAGTTCAATCTCCAATAACCCCTTCCCCCCACCAACACATACACTAAAGAACCAATGTGCTAGACTCCTGAGTCTTTGAAATTATCCAATTCACCATAGTTTACCCATTTCCTATCACAGTAGAGAGCACACAACATATGTTTGATGTCTATCTGTTTAACTAATTGTTTAGTTTGGATATAAAACAATAGAATGTGTAACTCGCACATTCCATAGATTTGCTATTTTTAAAATGATTGTGCAATTTGCAATATGAATACCTGACAAAACAGGCAATATATAATGAGAGATGAAGGGAAATTGAATTTGTAATGGTTCTTTTAAAAAATTAGTCACCAGAGGCCAACATAGGAACATTAAAATAAATAAAATGCTGAAAAGACGCTTAATTACTGATTGCATATATGATCATCTATCATTTGGATCAGATTTCTCCTCATTTATAATTCTGTTCAATTCCAAAATGAGAGTAACACAAAATATGTGCATTTGGCAAAGACAAGTCATTAACAAATCTTCTAATTAACATTCCAAGAATCCATTATTTAAAAAAAAAGAGAAAGAATACATCACCTCTAGCATTTACTTTGATTACATGTTTTCACATTAATCCATGATTTCTTATACTTTACTCCCTTATCACCAGTTTACCCAGGTATTAATGAAACTTACACGCACTGTAAACTTTTAGGTACAGGAATATAGAAGGATTTTCTATTCTTTGTTTTGATAGTTTTTATAATTATTAACATTTTATGTATATAACTGAATCATTCATGCATGTAACATATTTCTAAGTTATATCTAGCCACACCCTTCCAAACAAATTCAAAATAAGTTGTTGCTTCTTAATTCCTCTGAAATTTTCTGTTTATAGTATTAGATTGTTTCATCCACCAAGTTAATTCATGGGTTTCCCTTGCATCTTTATTTTTAAAAATTACTTAGGAAGAGTTGTGTACATATATTGCAATAAATAATATATCTTATTAAATATATCTGATGAAATTGATTCTGTAAAATCAATGATAAAACATAGACAATTTTATATAATTTTAAAAGTAATTTAAATATAGCAAAATTTGGCACTTTTTACATAAGAAAAAATGGGTTTTTTTGCATGTAAATGAAAAGTTGAAACTTCAATGATTTCCAAATTCTGAGACCAGTTATATCGAAATAATCTGGGAATGTTTTAAAAATATAATTTGTGTTTGCACCTCTGATTTAGAGTACTAAAGTGGATTAATGATTCAGTAAATTTTAATGCTCCTTTAGTGTTCAAATTCCCAGCCAGCTTTACTAACCATTGTACTATTTATTCTCATAACTTATTTTAAATAAAAATGCTACATAATGTTAAAATGTTTTGTTATTAAATTTATTCAAATTTGTTTTTTTGCACATCTTGTTTTGTTCATCTTATCTCGAACAAAGAGAAGCATGTGATTGTAATAGATTTTTATTAAAAATAAGAGCTGAGGCCAGGCGTGGTGGCACATGCTTGTAATCCCAGTACTTTGGGAGGCAGAGACCAGAGGATCCAGGTTCGCGGCCAGCCTCAGCTCTCTCTCTCTCTCTCCCTGTCTCTCTCTCTCTCTCTTTCTCTCTCTCCTTAGTGAGGCCCTCTGCAACTTCGTGAGACCTGGTTTCAAAATAAAGTATAAAAAATAGGACTGGGGGTGTAGCGCGGAGGTAGAACGCCCCTGCGTTCAATACCCGGTACCGAAAAAAAAAAAAAGAGCTGATTTTATCAAATAGTCTTATAAAGTGTGAAATTGTATCTCATGCAATTGGGAATAATAATGCCTCTTTTGAAATAGTATAGACAGAATGATTCACTTGGGATTCTGTTCACTACCTGTGAAAATATTTCAATGCCAATTTTCACTTTATTCATTAAATTGTAAAACATACTTTATCAATCTATCTACACTCTCTGTGCTTAATTGAGATCTGCTTGGAAGTGTTTGAGCTAAATATAGATATAGGAATTGTAGAAAAATCAGAGTTACTGTTAGAGTTTATTGGGCTGCACAGTGAAATTGGGAAAACTTATTCATGAAATTAATTATATGGTTTTGACCTAAGCAATGCCATGTACTTGGGAAAGCAATTTAATCTTCTGTAGCCTAATTTTTAACAATTGTATAATGTGGATATGAACATTTTTCTTAATGCAGATTGAGGCTTACATATGAAAATAATCTAGAATGGGATCTGCTATTTCATCATGACCACTGCCACCACAGTCACCACAAACTTTACTATAATCATAGAATCACATAGGTGAGCATTTGTGTCATCTCTAGGATGAAGTCTAAAAGTATAACCCAAGACAAATGGCATTTTATAGCTCAATATAATGTTTACTGTATTATCTGTTTGTTTCTCACTCATTAACATTGTCAATCTTTTGGTTTGAGTATGCTTTCAGTAGTTTGTGAATATTGTTATATCAGCAATAAGGAACATTTAGAATTATATCTCCACATCTTTGTAAAGTATTGCCAAGAATTAACATTTGCTTAATGAATAATTACAATCATCTGATAGGCGTGACAATATGACACTTTTCATCGTTAACAAAAATTACATTAGGTCTTGAAACTTCAGATCACTTTTGGTTGTATGACCACTTTGATGATTTTTCAGCTTATCCAAGAACATGGGAGGTCTTTCCATCTTCTAAGGTCTTCTTCAATTTCTTTCTTTAGTGTTCTATAATTTTCATTGTAGAGGTCTCTTACCTCCTCAATTAAATTTATTCCTAAGTATTTAAGATTTTGTATCCAGATACTTTGCAGCTAGTTTCAGGAAGTCAAAGGTCAAATGTTTTCTCTCGTATGTAGAAGCTAGAGAGAAAATAGAAAAAAAAAGGAGGGGGACTTTAGATAATTGAGGTGAATATCCAGTAGAATGGTAGAATTAATAGAGAGGGAGGTGGGAAAAGGAAAAGGAAGAATTGATAAAAAAAAACAGATCAAATTATGCTACGCCCATGTATGAAGGTATAACTACCAATATCACTATTGTGTATAGGAAGGGGTGGGTAGTGGGATGGGACACACCAAACATGTGTGCATGTTTGTTTGCATGCCTTTGAACTTCATTGTGATGTATTATTATAATGTACTAAAGAAGTATAAAAATGACATTAGGTAAAAAATATATGGAATTATAAAGTATTCAAAATACAAGCCGGGTGTGGTGGCGCACGCTTGTAATCCCAGTACTTTGGGAGGCGGAGACCGGAGGATTTGGGTTTGCGGCCAGCCTCAGCTCTCTCTCTCTCTCTCTCTCTCTCATTCTCTCTCTCTCTCTCTCACTCTCTTTCTCTCTCTCTCTCTCTCTCTCTCTCTCTCTCTCTCTCTACTTAGTGAGGCCCTC
The DNA here is from genome assembly GCA_004027185.1 of Glis glis. Taxonomy (NCBI): domain Eukaryota; kingdom Metazoa; phylum Chordata; class Mammalia; order Rodentia; family Gliridae; genus Glis; species Glis glis. The sequence continues at coordinate 3,894 of PVJS01019793.1, forward strand.
TGCAACTTCATGAGACCCAGTTTCAAAATAAAGTATAAAAAATAGGGCCGGGGGTGTAGCGCGGAGGTAGAACGCCCCTGGGTTCAATCCCCGGTACCGCAAAAAAAAAAAATACATTAAGAGTTTACAATATTTTTCCTTTACAAAAAAGTCAGTCTGGGCCAATATTATGATATTTTTATTGCAACTCATTTATTTTAGATTATACCTTAATGTGTATTCCAAGTATTGGTTAAGATAATCTAGCTGGAATCATATTTTTATGATATTTCCAGAAAATAATTAACATTTTAAAACTCATGTTTAATGTCAGAATTGATTTGACCATAATATTTCATAATAAAAATAAGAGGGTTATTTGATATTGAATTATACTTAATCTTTGAATCAAATACCAGATTTGACACATTCTCTAGCCTAACAATACTTTTTCCTTCTTCTGTGTACCTCGATGGGTAAAAGTGAGGTATTTAACTTTATATGTTATCAGAGAAACTCTAAATCAATTTTTCAGGCAATTGCTATTGAGAAAACATTAAAATGTGAAGTAAAGGTTATTGCCGTAACAAAGAAGAGCACTGAACATTGATAGTCATTTGGATTTAATATTGTTAAATGAGGCCGCATTACTGCTGTAACAGTTGGCTGTCTAATAAGCTGGAATACTTTATCAGGAATATTCTAACAAGATGTGCCTTGAAGAGTCTGTTGGAAAACAATAGCTCGATATAGCTCATTTAAGGTTCAGTATGATCACTCTCATTTGCCTCCTGCATATTATCTATTTCTGCAATGGTCGCTATGAATACTAAGCACCATGCGCTTATCAGTCTCTGGCACCCTGATTTAGCCAGGGTTTGGATTAGTCCCCAAAGGAAGTATGTTTTACTGAAAGATATCATGATTATCAACAAAAGAAAGCAGGGTGGTAAATGAAATTGGGAGAACATGCTCAAATACAGAATGCAAATATAAAACCTATTAATTCAGTGACATTTCAGAGTCCGTTAAGAATTCACAATCAAAGAACTGGGTACCTTGTGTTTATTATTTTAGTGTCCATTCCCAAGGTTTATGATAATCTCAACTCTATCTGTTTGATCTATCATTATTTCTTTAAAATGACAGAGGATCTTTTAATAAAGAATGTATCATTTAGCTTTGCAAAAATGATTATCTTTATTTCTCATTTTAATTAAAATAAACAATAATAAGTCATCATAGGTACTTTCCATTTAATTTTTATATCAGACTATGTTTTTTATGTAAAAGTGTATATGAGGAATACAATTCCTATCATTTTTAGAATCTTTCAGATTATCACAGAATTCTGTACATTATTAATTAGCAAAATGTAAAAATCTCAACAATTATGGAGTGCTATTGTTTCATAAAAATAATCTTTTATTGTGAAGATGAACATAATTTTAGTGACTCATGATACACCTATTCAAGATTTATATTCCATTACCTCTCACAGGTTATTTTACAAAAAAAAACTTGCATATTATAGTAGTGTGCAAATTAAAGTTTCCAGAAATCTAATACATAGTTTATTTCTCCTTTCAGGGATGAACAAAACCTATGCATTAAAAATGCATGCTATTCCACTGAAATTTTAAGTGGTTTTTCTTTTTTGGTGTGTTTTATCATTCCCCAAAGTGCAGTGAAGATGTTTGGCCTGAGATTAATAATATCTCTTGCATTTTCAAGACCGTTTTAAAACTTACAAGTGTAAAACCTTCATGTTTTGTTGATTCATCCCTGGAAAAAAATCCAGATCTACATAAATGGACCAAATTAATCATTTCTCACTCAATGATCCTGACTTGAAACTAAGCATTCGTTAATATTTGTTAAGCACCTATTATGTGTCAATAATGCCTTGCATTGGAGATTCCAGATGAGCAGGGAAAAGACACAGTCCCTGGTTCTTATGGATCTTACTGCTATTAATTAAGAAGACAGTAATCAAAATAGCAGACTGATAAATCAGTGATTGTAGGCTGACAAAAAATCATATAAGAGAAGTAATACAATTCGATGAGCTCCTATTACAAATTGAAAACAATAAGTTCCTGAAGAAATGATGCTTGGGCTGACAAGTAAAGGATGAACAACATTTAATTTGGGGAAGTATCAATAGTAAACATCCATGGGAAGCATTACAGAAGAACAGAGTAGTGAGGACAAGTCCTGGGTTGGGAGGAAGCATGGGACACTTTGAGCTCCTGAAAGAAAACTGGAGTGTACTGGAAGGAGAGACCTGGAGGAAGAGCTTTTAGACAAATCTTTTGAAGAGTGTGGTTATGAAGCTGAAATGAGAAATAGGATGATTCAGGACCAATAACTTTCAATCTTGTGTTTGATGCTGTGGCTTTACTTATATTTTTCTCAAAATTTAGTCATGAACATATTTGGAGGTTGTGACAGATATGGTGTGGAGACATTGATGGAAAACATGAAGACAAAGGTGATTGATATGTTTTTTAGAAGCAGGGAAAGAATACAATCCAAAGAGCAGATGGAGGACCTGACTTTCCAGAGGGAAAGAATGGATTCTTCCTTCACCACAGCAGGGACAGGAGCACAGAGGGTTCATTTCTACTCTCTTCTTTCCTGACAGTGGGCACCAGGCCTAATGGCTTGAGGACCTGGCTCACTCATTGTGAAGTGACATCAGTCCAACCTGTGAAATCTCTGCTCACCTGGACTGGGGGTTGGTGAACAAGATTGCTGTTTTATGACTTGTTTTTATATTTTCTGTAGAGATGGATGTTCTCATTTCCAATGATACTTCTGTCCAATTCTTAGTTATGCCTTGCCATTCTTGGAAGGAAATTTCCAAGGAATTAAGAGTTAATAAAGCACTATAATAAGATACTCCACATTTCAAAAAGAAAGTCTTTGTGGAAAAAAACATAGCTGCTCTCCCTTGAACTAAAAATTGTAATCACGTCTCCTCTTTCCTCCTGGAGTTATTAAATATATGAGGTAATGACCAGTGATTCTTTAGTGGCACTTTTGATTTATGCTAAGTTACTAAAAATCATGTTCCTTCAGGGAATGTGACCAAAATATAGTGCTGCTTGAAGTGTATATGTAAAAATAGATTTAATTATATATACTTCTGCAAAAAAAGTTCAAGATGTAATTGGAGATTAGCATTAGGAATGGCATAAACATTATTAGGAACTAGAAGGATTACAACTATTTTAATAACATTTTAAAAATTAATTGTAGTGAATGCAGATCATTATAATATTGATCATTTTATAACTAATCCTAATAATAGTGATAACTCATAACTCAAAACATATTTATTTCTCAGTAGAGGGAAATGACTTTAATTCTAAGCTAATGTTATGTAAGAATATGTTAGTTTCATTTTATCTTTCTAACTTTCTCAGTATAGCATAAGAAATATTTCATTTCTCTCTTATAAAGCTTTCAACGTTCACAGGAGCCAGCAATACAATTTTTATGCATTTTTGTAATACATTTTTAAAACTTTGTCAGAGAATATGAAATGTTGAACAACTCTAGCACAAAGACTTACTCTTACTGGGACTTGTAATTGGGATACATAATTAATACTAGTTAAAACATGTTTTAAAAAACCTGAAATATTAAAATATTAAATTTAAATTATTTTTTATTTTATCACAAATTAACTTATCCTCTCCAGACTGGTATCTTAGAAAAAGCTTAGCTTCCTGAAATTCTCTTCCTGAAATAAGTTCTTGCCTAGTACTTTACACAATCAGTACTGGTCAGCTTGTAAGGTTTGGATCCAGGTCCTTACACCCTGGAAGAATTGTGGCTTCCCAGCAAAGACTGTTGATGTGGTAAATTCCCACTGATTTACTGCATCCTATAGCTGCAGCAAAGTGCTTGTATTTCAGTCCCTCTGTCGTGCTAAAGGAGGGTCAGGTGCCACCACTAACCACAAAACTAAGTTGGAAGTAAGCTTCGATGTGGCATGTGAGTTCATGCTCTACTAAGTCATACACAAGGGCTTGCTTAGGCATGTAGCTTAAATGATGCTTAGCTTCTGGAGTCTGATTCCAGGACTAACAGATCGCCATGGGAGACCTGAGAATACAGCAGCCAGTGGGCGGCAGGGCTTTTACCTGCTGCTTGTCCTGATTCCCCAAAGATTGCCGTGCCAACTGGCCTTTCATATGTGCTTTCTCTCTACATGCCTCATGTACTCAATAATCCCTGTCATCTTTAACTCACCAAGATATTTAATATGTTCTATCAAGCAAAACATGAATGAGAAAACAAAGGATTAAGTTATTTCAATTGAACCAGGTGTGGTGGCACACGCCTCTAATCTCAGTACTTGGGAGGCTGAGACAGGAGGATTGCAGGTAAAGCAAAGTCTCACCAATTTAGTGAGACTCTCAGCAACCTAGAAAGACCCTGTTTCAAAACAAAAAATAAAAAGGGGTGGAGGTGTAGCTCAGAGGTAGAATGCCCTTGAATTCAGTCCTCAGTATCACACATACACACAAATGTTACTGCAATTGTGCTGAAAGTAAAAGACATTCTTTTGAAAAAAACACATATAATATGTTATATATACAATATATAATATATATGAAATATAAATATATATGAAATATATATATATACATATATATATATATATATATATATATATATATATATATACCAAGGATTGAACCCAGGGGCATTCTACTTCTGAGCTACACCCCAGCTCTATTTTTTATTTTTTGTTTTGAAACAGGGAAACAGGGTCTCGCTAGGTTGCTGAGAGTCTCACTATGTTGCTGAGGCTGTGCTTGAACCTGCAATCCTCCTGTCTCAGCCTCCCAAGTACTAGGATTACACATATGCACCACCATGCCCAGCTGAAAATATTTTAAAAGAAAAAAAAGGGGAAAGTTGGCTGAGTGAAAGAAAAACCCACCTTTACACTGTTAAAGTCCACATGACTTTAGTAGAAACCTATAGTCAATACTGAGGTTTTAAGTACAGTATTTTAGAAAAAGGACATGAAACACATGTTCATGTATTTCAGTGCACAATACGCACCTCCAAGAAATGTGTAAATGGTGTTCTCATCCCCTCTTTCTTGTTTACCGAAACCAGATAAGCCCCCCCACACACACACTTTTTGAAGTCTTGTGAATAACAGAAGTGTGTTTCTCACAGTTCTGGAGGCTGTGAGTCTGAGAGCGGGGCCTGGCATGGTCAGGTTCTTAGGTAGGCGCTCTTCCAGGTTTCACGCTGCCACCATGTCCTTATCCCAGCACATAGTGGAAAGAGAGCTACAGAACTCTCTGGGGTCTTTTTTTTTTTTTTTTTTGCAGTACTGGGGATTGAACCCAGGGGCGTTCTACCTCCGCGCTACACCCCTGGCCCTATTTTTTATACATTATTTTGAAACCGGGTCTTACAAAGTTGCAGAGGGCCTCACTAGGTAGAGAGAGAGAGAGAGAGAGAGAGAGAGAGAGTGAGATGAGGCTGGCCGCGAACCCGGATCCTCCAGTCTCCGCCTCCCAAAGTACTGGGATTACAAGCGTGTGCCACCACGCCCGGCCCTCTGGGGTCTTTTTAAAAAATGTTTTAATATAGTATGCTCCCTTTTCTAGAACCAAAATGTTATTAAGCAGAGCCTAAGATTTACAATCATTCGATCACACAATGATAAATAAAACACTGCCATTTTCTCCCCCTTTTCTTTTGCCTGGTTTCTCTAGAGACTTGGAAATGTAAATGCTTGCTTTCCTTATCTGCATTGTAGCTGGTTATGGCCTGAGAAACAATTCTCATCAATGAAAAGCATCAGATTGGGTTATTTGTTTTTTTAGTGGTGACTCTTTTTTAAGTTCTCTGTATATTCTAGATATGAGTCCTTTATCTGAGGAGTAGCTGGCAAAGATTTTCTCCCATTCTGTTGGCTCTCTGTTGAGGTTCTTTATTGTTTCCTTTGCTGCACAAAAGCTCTTTAGTTTAATGCAATCCCATGTATTGATCCTCATTTTAGTTTCCTGTGCCTCTGGGGTCTTGTTGAGGAAATCTTTACCTGTGCCTATGTGTTGAAGTGTTGGGCCTATGCCCTCTTCGAATAGCTGCAAGGTCTCTGGTCTAATTTCTAGTTCCTTGATCCATCTTGAGTTGACTCTTGTATAAGGTGAAAAAGTGGGGTTTATTTCTATTTTTCTGATATAGTTAGCCAGTTTTGCCATCACCATTTGTTGAAGAGGGTATCTTTTTTTCCAGTGGGTGTTTTTAGCACCTTTGTCAAAAATCGATTGGCTATAGGTGTGTGGGTTTGTTTCGGAGTCTTCTATTCTGCTCCATTGGTCTATGTGTCTGCTTTTGTGCCAATACCACGCTGTTTTTATTACTATGGCTTTGTAGTATAGTTTGAAGTCAGGTATTGTTATGCCTCCTGCATGGTTCTTGTTGCTGAGAACTACTTTGACTATTCTGGGTTTTTTGTTGTTCCAAATGAATTTAAGGACAGATTTTTCTATGTCAGCAAAGAATGACTTTGGTAATTTAATGGGTATTGCATTGAATCTGTAGAGCACTTTTGGAAGAATGGCCATTTTGATGATATTTATTCTGCCTACCCAAGAATAGACACTTCACAGAAGAAGAAATACAAATGGCCCATAAATGTATGAAAAAATGTTCAACATCATTAGCAATTAGAGAGATGCAAATCAAAACTACGATGAGATTTCACCTAACCCCAATTAGAATGGCAATCATTAAAAACACAAACAACAACAAATGCTGGCGAGGATGTGAAGTATGAACTCTAATACACTGTTGGTGGGATTGCAAATTAGTGCAACCACTTTGAAAAACAGTGTGGAGGGTCCTCAGAAGAATGGGAATGAACCTACCATATGACCCAGCAATACCACTTCTAGGCATCTACCCAAAAGGACTGAAACCAAACTACCAGACTAATGCATGTGTATCTATGTTTAGAGCTACACAATTCACAATTGCCATACTTTGGAACCAGCCAAGATGTCCATTAACAGATGAATGGATCACAAAACTATGGGATATGTACACAATGGAATTTTACACAGCCATAATGAAGAACAAAATTACATCATTTGCAGGGAAATGGAGGCCACTGGAGAACATTATGCTAAGTGAGATTAGACAGTCACAAAGAGTGAAAAGTCGGATGTCCCCCCTAATATGTGGAAGCTAGGGAGAATGGGACTTAGAAGGGAACCCCAGACAGAGAAGGAGAAAACTTTAGTTGAGCAAAGAAGGCAACCTAACTGAGGGAGATGGGAGGAGGGAAGAGGGAAATACACTAATGCACATGATGTGTACACACAAACTTATCAGAGTCAATCACTATGCTGAGCAGGGAAAGGAGGGAAGGGGGAGGGAATAGGGTGGGATTTGAGGGAGGGCTAAATGAGCAATGTGTGCATACATGCTTCTGATACCCTGACACTTATCAAAACGTATAACTATGATACACCAATAAATGTAATAAATAAAGAAAAAGAAAAGCATCAGGACATCTGGGGACCCTCTGCAAATTTCATTTTCTCAGTTGAAGGACCAGATGTTTTGGTTCCATTCTTAACACTTTATTTTGATCCTTAAGATGAATGTGTTGTCTGGAGCTTGACATGATCACATCATGAAAGAAAATCAAAGAAATCATTGATTCTGACTTTGTTGAATAGGAGAATAATTCAGGAATTCACTTCTCTTTGAATTCTTTGGGGTTGGGGCAAGAAATTACTCCTATCTATTTAATCACTATTGGTGGTATTTCTCATTTTTGGCCATTAAATTTTATCCTAATTGATTTAATTCTGTGTTAAATTTTATACTTTTTGGGTTATGTTTCATAAAAGAAAAGTCATAATAGTTTAATATTTATTCTCAGCAATATTTTGCCTCATCATCAGTTTTTGAGTGTTTGTGAGAAACTTATTTTATTGTTGAGTTATTAGGAAGTCCACTGATAACTTTCTATTTTATATATAAATTTAGTTGTTATATAGTTACATGTTCTGCATATACATAATTTTATGCATAGCCATATGCATATACATATATAATATAAAATATGTATAAGTTCTATTCTAAAATTTATCAATGATAAATTTTAGATACTTTGATCAAAAGTTAAATTACAAAACAACATCATTTGTATTTTTAAATTGCTCAAGAATCTAATGGAAACTACTTTGCCCCTGATAGTAAGAGATTTTGTAAATGCATCTCAATTGTATGAAGTAGTCATAAGCCGATTTTTGTGTAGTATGCTTATAGACATTAACTCGTTAACATTGGTTCCACTAGAAATATCTTAGGCAATTCTTACTTTTCTAAGCAATCCATTTTCCTTACTTGGTGCATGACTTCATAAGGAATTGATATGTCAACATTTTTATACTTTCTTTGGACTTAAAGTTTGGCTCTGCTCAACAGCAATTCCGATAGTGCTAAATTGAATTGTTGTCATATGAATGCTAAAGCATTTGATATTTTGGAAAGAAATATATCTTGAAAATATGAGTAGTAAGTCATGTTTTCTTTCCTATTTTTTGTAAAAGCAATGAGAAACCTTTTAAATAAACTTATTCAGAATAGGATTCTGTACTAGCAGTTTTTTCCCAAAGACTGAAAGCACAGTGGCTCCCAAGCACACACTTTTGTATAACCTAAACTCATTATTAATTCAACAAATATTTATTGAGCTCCACACATGCATCAAATACTTGTCTGCTTTCAAAACCTCTATTGTCTGTTGGAAGAGAGGGAAAGGGAAGCAGGCTATTGCAGTATAGTGTATGTTCTAGCAGAATAGATGGTGCCATGGTAACACAGAAGAGAGCACTGAACCCAGTTTTGGAAATTGAGAAATATTCAAGAAGCAAGAGTTTGGGGATGAAAAGTAGTGAACGTGATGAATAGACACCATTATGAGAGGAGGAAAAAAGTATCACATGTAGCTACTGCATGTTATTTAGCTGAATATACTGTATAGGAAAAATGATAATAAAGACTAAAGGACAATTCATGGAGTGTGTATATTATGCTAAGGGATTGGACTGTATTTGCAGGGCAGTGGAGGACTATTAAAGTATGAAGGAGGCCGGGCGTGGTGGCGCACGCTTGTAATCCCAGTACTTTGGGAGGCGGAGACCGGAGGATCCGGGTTCGTGGCCAGCCTCAGCTCTCGCTCTCTCTCTCTCTCTCTCTCTCTCTCTCTGTCTCCTTAGTGAGGCCCTCCGCAACTTCGTGAGACCCGGTTTCAAAAATAAAGTATAAAAAATAGGGCCGGGGGCATAGCGCGGAGGTAGAACGCCCCTGCGTTCAACCCCTGGTACCGCAAAAAAAAAAAAAAAAAAAAAAAAAAAAAAAAAAAAAAAAAAAAAAAAAAAAAAAAACAAGTGGAAAAAAAAAAAAAAGTATGAAGGAAAATAAAAAGATCAGGTTTGAATTTTGATACATGACTCTGGTCACAGGGCAAAGATTGTATTTTAGTTGGATGAGACTTGGAGACAATAGCCTGGAGGCCAGAGCACCAGTTAACAAACTGTTAAATCAACTCTGATGATAACAATGGTTGCCTAAACTAAAGAGATGTTAAAGTGAAGATTTGTGAGTAGAACTGAAGCTAACAAGAAAGGAAAATGCCTAATGACTGAATTTTTCCATAATATGAAGCACACGTTAAAGACAATGGGAGATGTCAAGAGTACTAGCTGACAATGGATGCATGGGAGAATGGAGAGAGAGGAGGGTCCCAATTCCTGTAATATGGAGTGATTTTTACATGGAGTTTTCCAATACCTTTGCCCCTAAATACTAATGTTAAGATGCCCTTGTATTTTGTTTATTTGTATTTTGTTTTGCATACATTCATTTTGAAGAGTACCCCATGCCAGGCATTAAGTCCTTCATCTACATTTTCTCATTTAATCTTGTTGACAACTGTATATTTTCAAAGTTATTTTTCTTTTTTTGCGGTACCAGGGATTGAACCCAGGAGCGTTCTACCTCTGCGCTACACCCCTGGCCCTATTTTTTATACTTTATTTTGAAACCGGGTCTCATGAAATTGCGGAGGGCCTCACTAAGTAGAGAGAGAGAGAGAGAGACAAGGAGAGAGAAAGAGAGAGAGAGAGAGAGAGCTGAGGCTGGCCGCGAACCCAGATCCTCCAGTCTCCGCCTCCCAAAGTACTGGGATTACAAGCGTGTGCCACCATTCCAGGCTTCAAAGTTATTTTTCAATTACAGTGGAACAGAGACTTGTCCAAATAGCGTATTTAAGAAGTATCAGAGGAGGAACCTACTTGCTATTTTATAAATTTCTTGTGTTTATGAAAACCTTTTGTTCAGTAAAATAAAAGTTGCCTCATCAGATATATTTATGTTCAGGATAAGATACAATGAAGAAACAGAGAATAAATTCATACCTGTTCTCTCAGGGAACTCTAATTTTCAGGCTTATCAATATCCTTTTTGTTTTGTTTTGTTTTTGCTTTTTTGTGGTACTGGGGATTGAACCCGGGGCATTTCACCTCCAAGTTACACCCCCAGCCCTTTTTTAAAATTTTTTGTTTTGAAACAGGGTCTCCTTAGGTTTCTGGGAGTTTTGCTAAGTTGCTGAGGCTGGTCACAAACCTGCAATTCCCTGGTATCAATTTCCCAAGTACTGAGATTGCAGGCATGCACCACCTCGTCCGGGCATCAGTAGACTTTATTGGATAATACAACAAGGACTTTTTTATTAAGTAAGAAATGTGGGGTGACATCTTTAGAATGCATAAATAAAAATTTGGACATATCTGTGATAGGTAAGACCACAGCCTATGGTTGTGATCTTAATTTATGGTTCAAAATATTTTAGAATATTTTAGAATATATCAAAACAACATTGTTATAATCCTATTCAAGTATCTTTTGGGTGCTCTATGTTTAATTTTCAAAAACATTATCCAAATCATCAGTTATATTTTGGAATCACAAATAGGGGAATTACAAGAGTATTATCTTTTCTGGTTCTATAAAGTGATCAAAACTTTACAGAACATAAGCCTTATACTCAACATGCACATGTGGCAGAAGTAAAGACGCCCACTTTTATTTCCAGCATAGACAGACACCAATATCACGCATGTGGAAAGTTCCTCTCATACCTGTTGTTGGTGTGTGTCTCAGGGACTGGGTATTTTTAAAAGATAAACAAATCCTGGGCAAAAGATGTATTCCTTGGTATCATAATGATCATCCAGGACTATTATACTAATGATGAGGTCTGTTAGCAGCAATTCACCATCTGACTCACCCAGCAGGTAACTTCAGTTTTGACTCTTGTCTTGTTAGTGTTGCAGAATATTAGGAAGAAAACAGATGCAGAGGAAAAAGTCACAGAAAGTGAATCACTGTATTGACAAAGTTGTTGATTCATGATCCTAAATCCAGGCAACTCCTTTAAGATGGCACTCAAAATTTGTTTTCTCTTTTTTTCTTACTTGGTATTGTGTGTAGTTAAGATAGTTAAAGATTTCAGTAAACTTTCAGCATAGTATGTTTTCCACTGGCCAATTTCCTCTGTCCTCTCAATATGAACTGTTACCCTCAAGAAGAAAGTTCTTCTGATTGAAGTTTGGGTTCTAGGGCTGATATGCAGCCAGGAGATCTAGGGAAGTCATGATTGTGCTACCTCTAACCTACCACTGAGGTCATGCTACCAAAAACATTTTACTTTGCAAGAGCACAAGATATAACTGTCACTAATTTATTAAGGCATTTATGTACTTTGCAACCCACTCCCAGTTTTGTATCACCTAGTCTTAGAGGGAACTTAGAATTTATATGATATGATGTGATTCCAGTATATACGACTAGTTCATAAAATTTCTGAAATAAACTCACCTAGTGTTTGAGTACCTCTAGCCAAAAGGAACTATCAGAAAATGATTTTCTTAATTATGAAATCTTTATGACAATTGGAAACATTGTCCTTGTGTAGAAAATTTTCTCTCTATAGTTTTTCCAAAAAGTATATTGAGCCTTTTTATTAGTATTGTCTAAGTTTTCCTCTTTCTCCATAGAAGGTAGAGGAAAATAAGATAATTCAATGTTGAAAGTAGAGACTTCATTTGAAGAAAATACTGATTATATATAAGTCTAAACCTTATTCACACTAATACCTACTTCAGGAGAAAATTAAGGAAAAAGTATGTATAATGCTTTTGTAATTTTATTTAAATTTAAGATTAAATGTCTTAAAATATGAATAAATATATATATGTATTAAGGACTAATATATATATATTATTCGTTATTCAGCTAAGGATAAGTTTTGATACCAAAATTATTCCATATTCATGAAACCATGGTAATCTCTAACCTTTTTGGCAACCAGTCTGAAGTAATTATCTACCCTAAATTGATAAAAATCCAAACTGAACATAAAAAGTGAGACATGTGGTAGGGTATGTGGCTCAGTGGTGAAGTACTAGTGTAGCAATCACTAGTACTGAATTCTATCCCCAGCACCACACACAAACACAAAAAGTGAGTAGCTTGTATTTTGAAGATCTAGTAAATGAGAGCCATTTTGAAAGTATAGTAATTCATCTATTTATTCAATATTTAGTACGTACTTAATTTTTCAGGTATATGAAGGATAAGTATTACTTTTCTGTATAAAAAGAATTAGTGTTGAGGATAGAAACAGTTCAAATAATGTTATGTCCATATACAAAAGTATCACTCCCAGGCTCCCTAACATGGGTGGGGAGGGAAGAGTGGGAAGTGTGTTAAATAACTATTTAACAAGGCATCTTGTAGTGCTTAAGATATATGCAATAATCATACAGTAAGCAAGTGTCTTAATCAACACCATCACTGCTATAATTCAAGATGACCAACCACACAATTTAGAGGAAAATTTATTTGCTCCCAGTTTTTTTTTTTTTCTGGAGATTCCGGGTTCCATCCATGTGAGACTGAGGTCTGGAGCTCAGGGCTTGGTGGTGGGAAGCAGAGAGAGGGAGGGGGGAGAGAAAGAGAGAGAGCACAAAGCTCCACTCTCACATCTTAAAGCCCAGAAGCAGAGAAAGCAAGGGAAGGAGAGAATGTGATAAAATCCCCATGGCCACATTCCCCCAGGGAACCCTCCTTAGCAACCAAGCATGGATTCCAACATTGTTCCCTTGCTTCCTTGAGGGTGAGGGGGACATTCTAAATCCAAACCATTACAGCCAGGGTTTCATTTGCTTTAGCTTCCTGTTGAAACTAAGTTATCTAGGGACTGAAAAGGGAAGGAATGAAAACATCTAAATCTTTCAAAGCATTATCTTGGAGCAGTGATTTGTAAACATCCATCAATCTGATCCACTCATGCAAACAATGAAAACAAATGAACAAACAGAAGCCAACTTGTTAATAGTTCAAGAAATAAAATACCTGGAAAGGATAGAATTCATCACCTATCTAGGGGAATGGCAGATACCAACACAGAATAATATCCTAGCATATGCAAAAAAACAAACAAAAAACCTAATATATAAAAATAGCATGATAACACAAATAATTAAAGCAAAACATAATATTTTGTAGACAAGCAGTCCCATATTAAAAAGTGAATAGTGGAGACTACTGATTATATAAGCAGAATATAACTGGCAAACTCATATTCAGCCAACATTTCTGAGAGTAAAATATTTGTTACCAAAAAGTTTTTGCTTTCTTTTTTTATAAATTATTTAATTACATATTCATCTTTTGACAATAGTGTTTCAAAATGATTACAAATGCTATAACATGTGACAGTTTATTACAACATGTACATAATTCATACTTGAAAGATTATTATAGCACCTTTTATTGTTATATAAATTGATATAATTAGCAGACTACTGACTTTTAAAGAATATGTCTAATAAATTTGAATTTGCTATTATTTGAAGCATTCTTATCAACTCTACAACCACATAGAAGTTCGGAGTTTGAGTCAAATCTAGTCACAATGCAACATTTGTTCTGTGTATTATTTATGGTGTTTAAGCCTCTGAAGTGAAATATACAGCTTCTCTCAGTATGATCACTTTTTAATAAAGACTTGAAACACTTGATTTGTGCTTTGGGGAAAAACAATTTAAATATATTTTTGTAGATGAGCTTTACTGACATTTCAAAGATGATATCTTAGAAAAGACTTTTCTTTCAAGTAACATTAAGTGATACATTATGTCTCCCACTTGAATGTGTGTCTGAGATGCTCCCACATGCACTGTTATTAAGACAAAGATATTTCCATACCTTGACCAATTGACTCCTTCCAAAAAAACCCAATTCTCACTCATTCACTACTTCCAAAAAAACCCAATTCTCCCTCACTCATTCACTACTTCATTAAATACTCATTTAAATACTTTAGGAAATAATATTCTATTAATTGTTAAGGATAGGCAAATAAGCAGGTATGATCCATTTCCTAAGTCGAATCACTCAAAATATTATTAAAGAAAAAAAAATATGAGGAAGCTATCTACCATGAATAGCATATACCAAAATATTCACAGGAATGATGGATATATAGATCCCACAGACATCCAATATCTCCTATTAGCATCAATTTATTTATTTATTTATTTATTTGTTTATTTATTAATTTATTTTGTGGTACTGAGGATTGAACGTGTTCTAGCTTTCTGCCTCTGAGCTACACCTCCAGCCCTGTTTTATTATTTTTTGAAACAGAGTCTTGCTAAGTTACTGAAGACCTCGCTAAAATTGCTGAGACTGGCCTCAAACTCCTGTCTCAGCCTCCCAAGTACTGAGATTCCAGGCATGCACCACCATTCCTAGTTTCAATTTATGTTCTTTAAAGCCCATAACATCATAAAATAATTTCATTTGAAGGTAGGCCACTTTATGTAATTAGCATTACTTTATATTTTGCAGGAAAGTAGAACCCACTGAATTTTAAATGTTTTTTTATTTCATTTCATTTATTGGTGCATTGTAGTTATACATTCTGATGAGTGTCATGGTATCAGAAGCATGCATGCACACATTGCTCATTTAGCCCTCCCTCAAATCCCACCCTATTTCTTCCGCCTTCCCTCCTTTCCATGCTCAGCATAGTGATTGACTCTGATAAGTTTGTGTACATACATCGTGTGCATTAGTGGATTTCCTTCTTACCCCCTCCCATCTCCCTAAGTTAGGTCACCTTCTTTGCTCAACTAAAGTTTTCTTCTTTGTCTGGAGTTCCTTCTAAGTCCCATTCTCCTGAGCTTCCATATATTAGGAAGAACATCTGACTTTTCACTCTTTGTAACTGACTAATCTCACTTAGCATAATGATCTCCAGTTCCCTCCATTTCCTTGCAAACAATGTAATTTTGTTCTTTATGGCTGCATAAAATTCCATTGTGTACATATCTCATAGTCTTGTAATCCATTCATCTGCTGATGGACACCTTGGCTGGTTCCAAAGTATGGCAATTGTGAATTGTGCAGCTCTAAACATAGATACACATGCATTAGTCTGGTAGTTTGGTTTCAGTCCTTTTGGGTAGATGCCTAGAAGTGGTATTGCTGGGTCATATGGTAGGTTCATTCCCATTCTTCTGAGGACCCTCCACACTGTTTTCCAAAGTGGTTGCACTAATTTGCATTCCCACCAACAATGTATTAGAGTTCCAACTTCTCCACATCCTTGCCAGCATTTGTTGTTGTTTGTGTTTTTAATGATTGCCATTCTAATTGGGGTTAGATGAAATCTCAGTTTTAATTTGCATCTCTCTGATTGCTAATGGTGTTGAACATTTTTCATATATTTATTGGCCATTTGTATTTCTTCTTCTATGAAGTGTCTATTTAGTTCACTTGCCCATTTTTTGATTGGATTATTTGTTTTTTTAGTGGTGATTTTTTTTAAGTTCTCTGTATAATCTACATATGAGTCCTCTATCAGAGGAGTAGCTGGCAAAAATCTTCTCCCATTCTGTCGGCTCTCTGTTGAGGTTCTTGATTGTTTCCTTTGCTGCACAAAAGCTCTTCAGTTTAATGCAATCCCACATATTGATCCTCATTTTAGTTTCCTGTGCCTTTGGGGTCTTGTTGAGGAAGTCTTTACCTGTGTCTATGTGTTGAAGTGTTGAACCTATTCCCTCTTCAAGTATATGCAAGGTTTCTGGTCTAATTTCTAGGTCTTTGATCCATCTTGAGTTGATTCTTGTACAAGCTGAGAAAGTGGGGTTTATTTCTATTTTTCTGCATATGGTTAGCCAGTTTTGCCAGCACCATTTGTTGAAGAGGCTATCTTTTTTTCCAGTGGGTGTTTTTAGCACCTTTGTCAAAAATCATTTGGCTATAGGTGTGTGGGTTTGTTTCTATTCTGCTCCATTGGTCTATGTGTCTGCTTTTGTGTCAATACCATGCTGTTTTTATTACTATGGCTTTGTAATATAGTTTGAAGTCAGGTATTGTGATGCCTCCTGCATGGTTCCTGTTGCTGAGAACTACTTTGACTATTCTGAGTTTTTTGTTGTTCCAAATGAATTTAAGGACTAATTTTTCTATGTCAGTGAAGAATTACTTTGGTAATTTAATGGGTATTGCATCGAATCTATAGATCACTTTTGGAAGAATGGTCATTTTGATGATATTTATTCAGCCTACCCAAGAGCATGGGAGATCTTTCCATCTTCTAAGATCTTCAATTTCTTTTTTCAATGTTTATAATTTTCCTTGTAGAGGTCTTTTACCTCATTGGTTATATTTATTCCCAAGTATTTTATTGTTTTGGGGGATATCGTGACTGGAAATGTCTTCTGGATTTCTTTTTCAGTGGATTTATGGTTGGCATACAGAAAAGCTTCTGATTTTTTAAGATTGATTTTGTATCCACTTTGCTGAATTTGTTGATCAGTTCTATGAGCCTTTTAGTTGAGTTTGTTGGATCTTCTAAGTATAAAATCATGTCATATGCAAATAGAGGTAGTTTCAGTTCCTCTTTTCCTATTTGTACTCCTTTTTTTTCTTTCTCTTGCCTTATTGCTCTGGCTAGAGTCTCAAGTACTATATTGAAAAGGAGTGGTGACAGCGGACATCTTTGTCTTGTTCCTGTTATTAAGGGGAACTCTCGAAGTTTTGCCCCATTCAGTATGTTGACTGTGGGCCTATTGTATATTGCCTTTATGATGTTGAGGTATGTTCCTTCTATTCCAATTCTCTGCAGTGTTCTTATCATTAATGGGTGTTGGATTTTGTCAAATGCTTTTTCAGCATCTATTGAAATGATAATGTGATTTTTGTCTTTAGTTCTGTTTATGTGGCGGATTACATGGATTGTTTTTCGTATGTTGAACCACCCTTGCATCGCTGGGATGAACCCAACTTGGTCATGATGTATGATTTTCGTGATGTGGTTTTGAATGCATGTTGCTAGTATTTTGTTTAGAAGTTTTGCATCTAAGTTCATCTAAGTTCATATAGGTCTATAGTTTTCTTGAGCTGTCTTTATTTGGTTTTGATATCAATGTGATGTTGGCTTCATAGAATGTATTTGGGAGATTCCCGTTTCTTTCTATTTCATGGAATAGATAGAGGAGTATTGGTATTAGTTCTTCTATAAAGGTTTTATAAAATTCACCTGGGAAACCATCTGGACCTGGGCTTTTCTTTGATGGTAGGCTCTTTATTGCTGCTTCATTCTCTTTGATTGCTATTGGTCAATTTAAATTTTCTTTATCTTCTTGATTCAACTTAGAAAGGTTGTACATGTCTAGAAATTTGTCAGTTTCTTCTAGGTTTTCCATTTTGTTGGAGTATAGTTTTTCAAAGTAGTTTCTGAAAATCATCTGAAATTTCATGCTGTCAGTGGTAATATCACCTTTTTCATCTCTTAGTTTAGTAATTTGTGTAGATTCTCTCTTTCTTTTGGTTAGGTTGGCTAGTGGTTTATCTATCTTGTTTATTTTTTTCAAGGAACCAGCTTTTGTTTTTGTTGATTTTTTATATTGATTTCTGCTATGATATAATAGTATTCTGTCTTCTACTGGCTTTGGGGTTAGACTGTTCCTGTTTTTCAAGGGCTTTGAGGTGTGTCATTAGGTTATTTATTTAGTGATTTTCTGTTCTTCTTATGTGGGCACTCAGTGCTATGAATTTCCCTGTTAATACTGCCTTCAGGGTGTCCCAGAGATTTTGATATATTGTGTCTCTGTTTTTGTTTGTTTCTAGGAGTGTCTTAGTTTCTCCCCTTATTTCTTCTCTGACCCATTCCTCATTCAGTAGTGTGGTGTTCAGTCTCCATGTGTTTATGAGGTTTTCTGGTTCTTCTTCTATTTGATTTCTAGTTTCATTCCATTATGTTCTGAAAAGATGCAGGGGATTATGTCACTTTTTTTTTTTTTTTTGTGGAACTGGGGATTGAACCCAGGGGCATTCTACCTTCGAGCTACACCCCTGGCCCTATTTTTTATACTTTATTTTGAAACCAGGTCTCACAAAGTTGCGGAGGACCTCACTAAGTAGCTGAGGCTGGCCGCAAAACCGGATCCTCCGGTCTCCGCCTCCCAAGTACTGGGATTACAAGCGTGCACCACCATGCCCAGCTATGTCACATTTTTTAACTTGCTAGTACTCACTTTGTGGTCTAGGATATGGTATATTTTAGAGAAGGTTCCATGAGCAGCTGAAAAAAATGTGAATTCAGCTGTAGTTGGGTGGAATATTATGTATGTGTCTACTAGGTCCATTTGGTTTATGGTGTTCCCTAGGTCTGAGGCATCTTTACTGACTTTTTGTCTTGAAGATCGATCTAGTGGTGTGAGGGGTGTGTTGAAGTCTCCCAATATTATTGTATTGGGATCTATGAGTGATTTAATGTCACAAAGAGTTTCTTTTATGAAAGTAGTTGCATCTATGTTTGGGGCATAAATGTTGACTATTGTTATATCCTCTGGCTGGTTTGTTCCTTTTACCAGTAAGAAATGACCTTTGTCTCTTCTGATGAGTTTAGGTTTGAAGTCTAATTTGTCTGATATCACAATTGCTACTCCTGTTTGTTTTTGAGCTCTGTTATCATGGATTACCTTGCTCCATCCCTTTACCTTTAGTTTGTGCGTATCTTTACTTGTAAGGTATGTTTCTTGCAGGCGGCATATAGATGAATCGTGATTTTTAATCCATTTTGCCACCTTATGTCTTTTGATTGACAAGTTGAAGCCATTTATATTCAGGGTGATTATTGAGAGATGGGGTTTAATTCCTAACATATTGAGTTTTAATTTCTGTTTGAGGTAGTGTTTGTTCTTTGCCTAGTTGTTTGTTTGATGGAGATAACTGTTTCTCTGCTTATGGCATTTCCTTATTATTTCTTCTTTGTAATTAATCTCTTTGAGCATTTTCTCTAGTTGTGGTTTGGAAGACATAAAGTCTTTCAGCTTCTGTTTGCCATGGAAGGTTTTTATTTCCCCATCAAATTTGATAGATATCTTTGCTGTATCGATAAATCTTGGCTGGAAGTTGTTTTCTTCCAGAGTTTGGAATATGTTGCTCCAGGCCCTCCTGGCTTTCATGACTTGGTTTGGAAGGTCGGGAGTGATTCTTATTGGTTTGCCTCTGAATGTTACTTGGTCTTTTACTCTCGCTACCTTTAACATTCTCTCCTTGGCCTCTATATTAGCCTTGATTATTATGTGGTGTGGTGAACCTCTTCTCTGATCTTGTTCTATATGTTCCCTGTACCTGTGTGTTGACCTCTCTTTCTATGTTTGGAAAATTTTCTAATATTACTTCTCTGAATAGATTATTGATTCCTTTGGTTTCAGCTTCTATTCCCTCTTCTGTGCCTATTATTCTTAGGTTTGTTCTTTTAAGACTGGCTGGGATCTCTTCAATGACCAATTCATGATGTTGAATTGTTTTTTCTAAATTATATACTGTGCGTTCATTTTTGGAGAGGTCATCTTCTAAGAGTGATATTCTGTTTTCCATGTGGTCTAGTCTATTGTTGATGTTCTGTATTGATGCCTTCATTTCAATTATTGCATCCTTCACTTCCTTCAGAGCTTCTTTTTGATTCCTGTTCAGGATGTCCGATTCTTTGTTTATTTGCTCCTTCATTACTTTCAGGCTCTCTCTGAATTCTTCTTGGAAATCCTGTACATTTCCTCTATTAAAGTTCTGAATTGTCCTTCTGGTAATCTTTGCACTTCTGTGTTGGTGGGTTCTGTAGATTTCCTATGTCTAATCTCTCTCCCTTTATAGTTTCTTATTCTAGAGGTAGATAGTTGCTACTACGTGAGCCTTAAAGGTGAATAGCCTTTACTGAATGGTTATTCTCACTTGGTCAGTATAATGTCCATTTGCAGGCCCAATTCTTGGTCTCCTTCAGTGATTGGGACCCTTGCCTGGTTCCTCTCACTACCTGTGCAGGCAACCAGTGCTGCTATTGACCCTCTCACTGCAAGCATGGGTCTCCACAGTCTCTACTTGGGCTGTCCCTATGTCTTTCTCTGTCTACACCTATGGCAGGTGTCACAAGCAGGAGGCCCTGGGCTTGTGTCTCTCTTTGCCTACAGAAGCAGCAGATGTCACTTTGACTCTATTCTGTGCAAACACAGGACTCCACATTTTCTACAGAGAAGGCTGTTTTGGTCCAATTTTCCCCACATACCACAACTGTGGTGCTCCCCGGGGACTCTATAAGTGTGCTGCAACCTCCAGGCTGCAAGTCTGTCCCACCCAAATGTTGCAGGGACTGTCTGCTTATCCATGCATCTACTGTGTCCCACAGCAGAACCTACTCCCACCTCTGCTGGGGCAATACGCACAGTCTTAGACCCCGCAAATCCCTGTGGCCATGCTGGGTGGTCTCCCCCTCGGATGGCTCGTTGACTTATGGTCTCATTGAGTGCTGCTCTTAATCTCTGGGGGGGTGGGCTCAGCCACTGTCACAGATTCTGGTCAGGCCTCCAGGCTCTGGGGACTCTGCCGAGTGGGGATTGAACTGCTGCTCACTTTTGTCACTGATGCTCTGCAGTGCTGGTTTTAGAAAAGGTCCCTAGCTTCTTTTTTGGTGGCCTGCAGAAGCCGCAATGCCGGTAGCCACTGGTGCAGTCTGACCAAGATGGCGCTGCTGCCGCTTCTGCCGATGCAGCAGTTCGGGTCTGTGTCATGCATAGACTGAGTCGCTGCTCGCCTTCACTGCTGCTCTTCTGCAGTTGATGGATTCACAACAGGTTCTGGTGTCTCCATTGGTCTTGTGTGGAAGCCACAATGCTGGTAGTCACCAGTAAAGTCCTGCCAAGATGGCGCCGCTGCAGCCATCGTCACCGCCACCGTTTGGTCTCTTGAGTGTGGGGCGAGCCGCTGCTTGCTTTTGTCTCTGCTGACCTGCAGTTGAACTCACAACAGGTCTCTGGCTTCTCTGCTGGCGGCGTGTGGAAGCCGCAGTGCCAGTAACAGCTGGCGCAGTCTGGCCAAGATGGCGCCGCCGCCATTCCTTAGGTAAGGCGCTTGGAGCTTTTTACTTTCCTCTGTTTTGTCTTGTGGCTTTGATTCCATCACATTTCAAATTTTTTATTGTTTAGTTCAAGTTTTTGTTGCTTTTCTTCTCCTTTCAAGAAGTTGCTTTCACAGCAATTGAGATCCAAGTCTCAGAGAGATCGTAACATGGTATCTCCCTTAGTCGCCATCTTGGAACTACTGTTAAATAAGGTTTTTTTTCCTCATACTGCCACTCTCTTGATGACTATGTCCTTAAATTTTGCCTAGTGTCTCCAACATAGCTGAGCAGATTGTTGCCCTGAAACTCAGCAGAATACAAGGATTTCAAGGAATATGTGATTTTAAATTTCCCTAGTGAAGTCAGTCAGCAGAAAACACACTAAGCAAAAGAAAGTAAAACAAAACAAAATGATAACCAATACAACCAAAAACATACTAACATACCTTTTAAAAAGAACACATAATAAAATTAGTAGTCTATTTTCAAAATACTACCCATTTATACTTATGTGGGGCTTTTAACAGTTGTGGAAATTACTCTGGAAGCAGAAGCACCAATCCTACTGGGATAACAGGGGAAATGTAGGATAGTTGGTAGGTCATAGAGAAACGATCCAATCATATAGCCAATTTCAGTGACTACTAATAGGTGATTGTCTGAATATGATTACAGAAGTTTTTCCACAATTGTATAAGGATAACTTAGTTTAGCTTTAAGTTACTTTTCTGATGTTTTTACAGTGGCTTAATTGACTAAAAATGAATTTAGAAGACAAAGTCATTGAGAAGTGCAAATGTAATTCTCAGGGCTACAATAATATTTGGCAGGTTAAATATAATTCCCACTGTGATTTGAATGAGGACCTCCAAAAGAAATTGTTTGGGTGCAAAGCAACCCCAAACAAATTTTGTGAATGCATTAGTCAAGCAACATAAATGCAAAATGAAATTGACAAATTCAATACGGCCTATTCCCCAAGTATATTAGAAAGTCTATTCTATGGGTAAACATCAAGTGCCTTATGAGACAGAGATTCCATCTACATTTTTCCTATATTTTCCATCCTATGAAATATTTTAAGACAATTTCATAAAAGCCATAGTTCTATATTGTCTTTTCTCAATATATAAACATTATTGTTTTATTTATTCTTAAAATTATACTTGGTTGCTCTGGAAAAGTTTACAATAGTTATTTTACAAAAGAGTATTTAAATAAGTCATGAAAAAATGATATCACAAGGTAGTTTTACCATTAAGACAGTTTTGTTATCTATAAGTGTATGTGGGAGTGTGGGTATCAGAACCACTTGGTCTTTTACTTAGTACACACAATCTCCATTCTCAAACCAATCCTGGATTTGACTCACTAGGAGTTAATATTCCCTCCACACCACCATATTTACCATGTAACACTTCCTCTATCTCTCTAGTAACTCACTGTTATAAATAATTTACTTTTCCTAATGCAATATGGCCAAGAAAAAGTAAGTTAAAAAAGCAACTGGTTTAGATATTTTAAGACTGTACTTATTGAAATTATAACACCAAATCATTAGATTGTTTTCAAATTTCTTATCTTGGAATTCATTCATTTAACAAAAACTTTGTAAAGTAGTAACAATGAAATTGGCATAGTGAAACTTTAGAAGTTATTCCATTTTTAAAAAGTTGTTATTCTTGCCATTTCTCCAATATATGTCCCTTCTAGTGTCCATGTTTTTGTATATGACTTTTTTGGATTATGATATGAATTCAAATATTCTTTTTGACAAAGATTCTTTGTTTTATCAAACTTTAGTTAGGTTCCAGGACTTTTTTTGTAGGCCCATCCATGCATGTCTTATAAAATCCAAATTTAGCAAGAATCTCCAATCCTTCTTACCTGATCACCTTCCCTTCTGATTGGTTCCTCACCCTTCACCATCCTTGAGGTAATGTATGATAAACCTGGCCTGTCTTCAGCAAGAATCCCATTAGGTAGGTATAGCCAGATTACTACCTCACCCCTGATGTTTTTTCTTAGAAACTTCCATCCACCAATCACTATACTTCTACTTGACTATAAATTCCCACTTGCTCATGCTGTTTTCAGAGCTGAGCCAAGTTTTATACTGAGGTCTCTTTTCCCTTATTTCAATGCCCTAAAAAAATCTGTTTTTACTGCTTTAACTACTATCCAGCACTGGTTGTTGTTGTCTTATTTATTTTTTATTTTCAACACTTCATAACTTATCACTTGAGTGAATTCAAGAAAGTTTGCTAAACATTGAGAATTTCTATTTTCTCATGAAAATAATGAAATACTAATATTTATTTTAAAGCATAATAGTGTATATTAAATATATTAAAATGTCAATTATTATTAATTAACATCATCCATAAATTGTTTACTTACTTTGCTTTTTCTATCAATTGTTCTTTAAAGATCCTACTCAAATTCTACCTCTTCCTATTCTAATTTAGTTACTACCCCATCAATACTGCCAAAGTACTATTTATCAATATAATCTTATAATAATAGATTTTCATTATTTTATGTACTTCTACGTAGATAAGTAGGTCTTTAGGTAAAGAAATATGAATTACCCACCTACCTTTTTTCAGTTCCTGACTGAGTATCTGCCATGTTTTAGGGTTCAAATAAGATTTTAAAATTGAATAAATGAGTGAATGAATGAAATGATTGCAATTAAAAGAGTTTCTATGCATATTTAAATTCTAGAACCATTTCTGTTAAAAGGAAACATAGTCAATGGCTAGTGAAACCATGACCAGTAATCTAAAATTAAATTCATTTAAGCCTCAGAAAACCTAATGAAGGACACATATGGGATGCAAACCCAATTCTGAGGCCCCAGGAAAGATGGTCCTCATGGGAAGAAAAATAATTCTATTGGATACATTTGACCAGAATAAATATTCACAACTTCTAGAAAAACAGAATGTGTTTATTCCAAGAAGAACATGCTTATAGCCGTAAGTCAACTTCAGTGTTATCTTTAATGATGTCTTTTATAAAGTTAAATCTAAAATGTTTATGCGAGTACATTCCAATGAGTGAAAATTTGTTCCTACAAATTTTGAAGAAATCATATTTGCCATAAATGAATTTTGAATTCACCAAATACTGTTGTAACATCAGTTCATAATAAAGTTAAATAAAACAGTTTTTGGCTTCTAAAGAATGACTTAGCAGTAAGTCACACTTGTAGCAACAACCTACTCTTTCAGCACAAACATACTAAAATCACCCTTCCATGAATCAGGCCCACATTTTGTTTTTCTCCTACATCAGTTGATCATAGGAAATGCCTTATGAAGAAATAGGAGTGGGTTGATGAAAAATATAAGTGCAACCACCTGTGAGACGCTGGGGGACCTATTGATATAATAATCTACTTTCATCCTCAGAATCTTCTATCTCTTGTCTTCTGCTTAAGTTATTTCTCATAGTAAGGCACCCAGACACTACTAGGATCCAATTATCAAGCTAATTGCTGCTTTTTTTTTTTTTTGCGGTACCGGGGATTGAATGCAGGGGTGTTCTACCTCCGCGCTATGCCCCCGGTCCTATTTTTTATACTTTATTTTGAAACCAGGTCTCATGAAGTTGCGTAGGGCCTTGCTAAGGAGAGAGAGAGAGAGAGAGAGACAGGGAGAGAGAGAGAGAGAGAGAGCTGAGGCTGGCCACAAACCCGGATCCTCTGGTTTCCACCTCCCAAAGTACTGGGATTACAAGCGTGCGCCACCATGCCCGGCTTAATTGCTGCTTTTAAAATAGTTATTTTTCTACTTCAGAACAAATGGGCTTCTCAAGTACCCTAGAGTTCTGTTTTGCACCTGTCCTATTGAGATTTTTCAGAAAGTTCACCTAGCCCTTCTATCTCAATAAATGTATTTGATTTTGTAAAGTCAAACACCCAAGTGCCAGAGCAGCTTAGATTGCAACCTGGATATCTCTTTCTCTGAATCCTACTCCAAACTAGCATCCTTCTAAATCACAAAATGAATCAATCAAAAAAAAAAATCCCAAATGCAGGATAGCATACCTCCAAAATCCAAAAAGACCCAACAATGCTGTTGATTGTAGGTGTTAAAAGGATTAATGATTTCCCTTCACCTATAATGATATGTCCAATACAATTGCATCTCTAAAAATTTAATCCAATTGCCCATACACTATATCTTCTTATGATTTACCTTCCATCCTCTGTTACACAAGTTTGTTGCTTTTCCCTTACTCATCATTTAACAAAAAGTCATTTCAATTAATTATAGTGCTATTTAATACAATGAAATTAATTCAGTAGGTTGAAGAATGTTCTACAAAATATAAAGGTAATCTATGTCTCTATGGAGTGTACTGTGACATGGAGTAAAAGACTAGGCATGAATCAAAATAGTGAATTTATATTATTGTCTTCATACAATTGCAAGATTCTGTCAAGATTCTTTGTTCCTCTTAATTGATGGTGTTTGGGAAAAAATAATTTTTTTCAATGGTGGCTTTGGTGATCTGTTCCAGTAAAGATAGCATGTTCAGCTTAACAGGCTGCAATCAAGGTTAAAACTAGATTCCACTCATGGAATTCCACTGTCATATTCTATGAGTCATCAATTTTTTTTGCAGAGATAGGTAACTTGAATAGGAGACACCCACTCCTGCAATCTTCAAATTTCAGATCCTGCAGCTAATCTCTGCAATTCTATCTAGGATGTGGTATTTTTCCAATTTGCTATGTGGAATCAGGTGGGGAGTATTTTTCAGGGTCTTTCTCTTGGTTGTTCCTATAATAAGTGATTTTACCCAAATAATGAGGGACTTAATTATGTGGTTACTGAAATCTATTAAGATTGTAGTATAGAACAAGGTACTAGGTGAGCCCTGAGTAAGATTGGTCAACTTACATCAGGACTCTAAATATCATCTGGCATCTACAAACCCCAATCTAACTGGGAACCGTGTGACATTTGGGCCCCCTGATATTAGTGTGATCACAGAATCCATCTTCAAAAGTCCTTAAAAGGTCTGGAAATCCCTCTCTCCAATTCTTATTTATTAACTAAAATTGAAAACCACATGTCATTTTGGGAAATAATTGAGTAACGTTTGTAGTATATTCTGTTTTGGTTTTGAAGATTTAGAGATTCTCTTCATGTTGAGACTCAACATACTGATACTTGCACAGATGAAAGTCAGGACTCTGATAGTCATAGCTCTGAAATAGAAGACAACCATGCAGGGTCACTTAGGGATTTGTTCCTGAATATAGCAAAACAGAAAACTGGGACTATAAGGGGCAGTGTATATATGTCAGGTTGTCTGGGTTTAGCTAGGTTTTCAAACTTGCTATGGATTGGCTAATTGGAATAATTACATGGTCTCCACAGGGTCCAGAGAAGAGGAGCTGGCCTAGTAATTTGGTACACAGACTTGGGATGATTATGATGGGGGTTAGAGAGCCTGATAAGGACTCTTGAGATGTGAGCTTACTCGTTTTTGGAAAAGCAGGACTGAGCATTTTTGATGAAGACATCATTTGTAATTATATTTATACATAAAACATGTACTTAGAGTAGTATTGTAGAGTCTTGTCTCAAAAGCTCTGAGTCTCCCTTTGAATCCATGAGATCTGTATTTAAGAAAATTGTACAATTGTTACATACAAATTAAAACTAAAATAAAAGTGAAAGAGAAAGAGAAAAAGAACTAGTTGAGATCTGGGAACTGAGGAGAGGTTGGGAAGAACAAACATCTGTAGATTTGGAGAAGGTTCTAGGGCTGAATGTGAAAAGTCATACTAGTCTAACTGAAAGTGAAAACCTGCCAGGTGTGAGATAAATTTAAGCTTTTATAGAAATATCTCCTGCAGGTTTGGCTGAAACCAGAACAGAGTCGAAGGTATGTGATGAGAATACTATAAAAACTTTTGCTAAAAGAGCTCTCTTATACTCATTTTATTGTGGGGCAAAAATCACAAGGAAATTTAATTGTTAAGGGAATTTTTGGTCCATTATTAGATATTCGTTTCATTTCATACACTTGACTGTTTGGATGCAATTCCCACTGCTGAATGTCCTTTCAGATTCTCACCCCTGTGCGTATATGACAATGTAATGGGTGACTTCTCTGTTAACCATATTTGAATCTCAAAATAGTTGTCCTTAAAACTTTGTTAGCACTGCTAGTTTGTTGTCTTCATTCACTCGTAGTTTTAAGTTTTTATTACTGTTATGGAGGAAGTGATCAAGAAGGTCAGGTTTCTTTCCAGTAAGTGCTACAGCTGTTGGTGGGGAAGGAGAAAGGGGGATTGAGGAAATTTATGCACAAGCTTTTCTCCATTCTTGAGGAGATAACAAGCTATGTCCATTTAGAAAAGATGTACCAATGTAGAAACCTACGAGATGTCCATGAACACTTAATTGCCTTAAATTCTCTAGTAACAATGACTTTTTCACAATATCAGACTTGAAAGAAACTCAAAAGCTGCTTCCTGGATAAATTCATGAACAATATACAACCATTCCTTCTATCCTTCTATCCTTATCTAACCTCATCTTTCAACATTCAATCTTCCTGTACGTTTACAAACTGCACTATCAACCATTTACTGAGAAGGATCTCAGTGCTCAAAACCTTATTCCTCAATGCCCATTGTCTTTTATCATATTCAATGTCTTCCTGTTGAAAATATCCTCATTTTTGAAAGCCTGGCTCCCTTTCCTGGCATAAATTTCTACCGCGTACTATAGACTTCCTTCTGGAATGTATGGGAATGTGGCCTTTAATTCTAATTATTTTTACATGTATTACACATCACCTGTTTTCCCTGCTTTGTTTTGTTTGTTTTTTGGTGAGTCTCTGTTTTGGAGAAACTATGGAGAATTTAGAATTGTCTAAGATATATTTTATAAATACAAAAATGTGATTTCTTTGAATATGTTGAGCAGATACTATGGAGTAAACCAATTGCTAAACACTAGAAATGAATAGTGAACAAGATATATACAGACATCATTCTTATGAAACATACTTTAATGAGGTAGACATGTGTTGCATATGTATACAAGCACTAGAGAGATACTACTAAGTTCTATACATAACTATTATAAGACATATGAAAATGCATAAATGGACACAAGAAAATATAAAATGCTGATTAGAAAACATTTAAATTAATGCCATAAAACTAAGTAAAAATTGGCAAGCAAGGAGTTTGTTTTGTGTTGGGCTTAGCATGTGAAAATAGTACTTGGGAAGATGGAGCTTAAGTCCTTGAAGAATGCATACAAGAAGTCTTTGGTTGGAGTACTGTGAGTCAAAGAGAGTCAGGGAAAGGTTAAAGAGGGAGTCAGCAGCTCCATTTTGTAAGGTATTCTGGATGATGCTACAACTATTTCATATTTGAGAGCAATTTTTGATACATTTATTTATAAATATGTTTATCATAACATTAGTTCTACTATAAAATTATAAAAAGATATATGTCTACAATTGGAAAAGTAAATCTACCAATGAATTTTATGTAATAGAATATGTGGTTATTAATATTATTTGTAAAATATTGAATGACATATGAAAGTACTTATAATATCTAGTTGAAAGTAAAAGAATGCACAAATGTGTACACTGTATAAACTTAACTACATAACAACCATATTTGTACAGAGGAAATAGGTATACATACTTTCCATAAGGAAAAAGATGAAGTACATAAAGCAGTAAATATGACATGCTTCTTTATTCTTAATTTATTTTATTTTATTCTGTAAATGACTATGTTTTTAAAGCTTAGTAATAGCCGGGCATGGTGGCGCACGCTTGTAATCCCAGTACTTTGGGAGGCGGAGACCAGAGGATCCGGGTTCGCGACCAGCCACAGCTCTCTCTCTCTCTCTCTCTCTCTCTCTCTCTCTC
>PVJS01019794.1:0-33329 GCA_004027185.1 Glis glis
CATGATCCTATATTTAGAAGACCCAAAAAACTCAGCCATAAGACTTCTAGAGCTGATAAATTAAGCAAAATAGTGGGATGCAAAATCAATCTACAAACTCAGTTTTCTACATGCCAACCATGAATCCACTGAAAAAGAAATCCAGAAAACAATTCCATTCACCATAACCTCAAAAATAATAAAATACCTAGGAATAAATCTAACCAAGGAGGTTTATAAAAGACCTCTATAATGAAAATTATAAAACATTAAAGAAAGAAATTGAACATCTTAGAAGATGGAAAGATCCCCCATGCTCTTGGATAGGCAGAATAAATATTATCAAAATTTCCATTCTACCAAACGTGATCTACAGAGTCAATGCAATCCCTAACAAAATATCAATGTTATTCTTCACAGATCTAGATAAATCAGTCCTAAAATTCATGTGGAACAACAAAAGACCCTAATAGTCAACATAGTTCTCAGCAATAAGAACCATGCAAGAGGTATCATACCTGCCTTCAAATAATACTACAGAGACATAATAATAAAAACAGTATAGTATTAGTACAAAAACAGACATAGACCAATGGAGCAGAATAGAAGATTCAGAAATAAATCTAAACACTTATAGCCAATTGATTTTTGACAAAAAGGCCAAAAGCATACTCTGGAAAAAAACATAGCCTCTTCAACAAATTATATTGGCAAAACTGGCTATCCATATGTATAAAAATGGAAACAAATCTCGCTTTCTCACCCTCCACAAGAGTCAACTCAAGATGGATCAAAGACTTGGAAATTAGACCAGAGACTTTGCAGTTACCTGAAGAGGGTATAGAACCAATGTTCCAACATATAAGCATGGGTAAAAACTTCCTCTTCCTCAATAAGATGACAAAGGCACAAGAATTTAAAATTATGATTAATATGTGGGATTCCATTAAACTGAAGAGCTTCTGTGCAGCAAAGGAAACTATCAAAAATCTTAATAGAGAGCTGACAGAGTGGGAGAATGTCTTTGCCCACTACTCCTCAGATAGAGAATTAATATCTAGATTATACAAAGAACTCAAGAAATTAACCACCAAAATAAACAAATAGCCCAATCAAAAAATGGACAAGTGAACTAAATAGACACTACACAAAAGGAGAAATACAAATGACCAATAAATGTATGAAAAAATGTTCAACATCATTAGTAATCAGAGGTGCAAGTCAAAACTACTCTGAGATTTCACCTCACCCTCAATTAGAATGACAATCATTATAAACACAAATAATACTAAATGCTGTGAAGGAGTAGGAACTCTGATACATTGTTGGTGGGATTGCATATTAGCGCAACCACTTTGGAATCAGTGTGGAGGGGCCTCAGAAAAATGGAAATGAACCTACCATATGACCCAGCTATACCATTCTGGGGTATCTACCCCCCAAAAAATTGAAAGCAGACTACCATAGTTGCACATGAATATCTATGTTTATAGCAGCACAATTCATAATAGCTAAACTGTAGAACCAGCCTAGGTTTTCATCAACAGATGAATGGATTACAATATTATGGGGTATATACACAATGGAATTCTACTCATCCATAAAGGAGAACAAAATTATTTCATTTGCAGGAAAATGGATGGAACTGAAGAATATTATGCTAAGTGAGATTAGTCAGTCACAAGACATGAAAAGTCAGACATTTTTCCCTCGTATGTGGAAACTAGGGAGAAATTAGGACACAGGAGAGATTCCAGATAAGGGAGGAGAAACATTAGTGAAGTAAGGGAGGAGAACTATCTGAGAGAAGCAGGATTGGGGAGGAAGACACCAAGTGGGAAACACTTCAATGGACATGATGTACATATACAAATTTATCAACGCCAATTCAATATTGTGCACAGGGAGGTAGGGAAGGGGAGGGAGTGAGGTGGGAGCTGGGGGAGGGCTCACCAAATGCTGTGCGCATGTATGCCTCTATCACTCTGAACTTCATCATGATGTATGATTACAATGCACCAATTAAAAAAGAGCATATTCTTTGCAGAGATTTTTACTTATTTAAGGTTTTAAAGGAATAAGAAAAGTAGAACTTTTCAGAAATGTACTGGAAGTTTGAACCTCAGTATATATGCAAAAATCTGTTTGAAACCATCATTTATCTACTATGCTTCCTCTCACATGAAAGAAGAGAGCGACTAAAAAAAGGAGGAATGTCTTTTACAATTAAGTGAGCAGTTTTAAATGTATTTTGTATGGCCGGGCGTGGTGGCGCACGCTTGTAATCCCAGTACTTGGGAGGCAGAGACCAGAGGATTGGGGTTCACAGCCAGCCTCAGCTGCTTAGTGAGGCTCTCCGCAACTTCCTGAGACCCGGTTTCAAAATAAAGGATAAAAAACAGGGCCGGGGATGTAGCTCAGAGGTAGAATGCTCCTGGATTCAATCCCCTGTACCGCAAAAAAGTGAAAAATGTAATTTGTATGTAATAAAAGGTGACATAAGAATAAAATTGGTACCTCTGAAGCTTCTTAAACTTTCCATGAAAAGGTACAGTTTTAAAGAGATATTTAAATATCTTCCTTAAAAAAATCTTTTTCAGAGACTTTAAATTTAATAAAAGTAAGTCTCTTTCATTTAAAATATGTTAAAATCTCATTTGTAGTAAAAATCTTTACAAAGTGCCCTTATATTATGACAATTGTCCATATGATTGGATGAACTGGGAAGCCCTGACATCATCATACCAGAATTTTCTGGAAAGCTCTTTTAAATAAATGCCAGATTTCACAATATTTGTGAGAGAATGTGCTCCATGGGCAATATATAACTAGCCCTATGAGATGAGTCAGAGACTTCTTAAGAATGCTCTCATCATAATAAATGAAAACTATTAGTGGTATGATGAACTTTCATTCATTGCTTTACCTTTGCTTGAAGATAATTGGCTATAATCAGTGATGGAGAAAAGATGAGAGGAAAAAGACAGGAGTCTTTAGGAAAGGAAACTCAGTTGTGCACTGTTGTCTCCAAAAACACCAAGTCATTGGTCTGCTTTCTCTGTGAACTGGCTGAATAATAAGGTGTTCAGAAAAAAGTATTCTACTGCGCCTTCAATCAGAATTCAAAGAAAATAGGTGCCCCAACTAAAAATCTACTTAGTGAGGCCTTCCACAACTTAGTGAGACCCTGTTTCAAAATAAAGAATAAAAAATAGGGCTGGGGGTGTAGCTCGGAGGTAGAATGCCCCTGGGTTCAATCTCCAGTACCGCAAAAAAAAAAAGTACCATGAAATTTCATCTAAAGTAAGTTTTTATACATCTTCCCCACTTTGGTTTTGAATAATGTGATAACATGTGACTTAGATTATTTTTTGCTGTTTTATAGTAGAGCATCATTTGGGAGATGGAGATGTAAAAAAATAAAGGAGGATATATTTAAGTCCATATAATTAATTTAATAGTGATTCACTTTAGAAAATTAGAATAGCCAAATTATCATCATTTGATGTAATAAAGTAATGTGCACAGCATATTCATGCATTTATTTTTCTATTCAATGAACATTTACTACACATCTATGATATGTCAAACATTCACATAGATACTGAGAGTTATAATTTTTGCAGACACCATGAAAACACATAATATTTAGTACAATAAGATGGTTACTGTTAAGGAGTTGTATAGAACTTAAAGTCAGCAACTGGTATAAACTATTGGCTTTTAGAATCTCAGAATTTCACATCACACCTGAGATCTTCTGAATCAGAATATGCAAAATCGCCTAAGTAATTCATATGTATATTAAAGTTTGAAAATCACATGGTCAGATAGGAAGTATAAATTACACAAAGAAAGCTCATCATTATTGCAATGAAGTCCCCTCCACCATTTGGTAGTTGTTTTATAATATAATTTGGTAGCATTTTGTTATACAGTACCTAAATTTGTTCTATATGTCCCCTAAATGAGCTACAACTTTACTAACACTCACTTCATGAAGATCTATATTAAAGTAACATTTCAAAATGTGATTTAACATTAATTTATGCACTGCCTCTTTATTTGGCCTAGACCATGGGTAGAAGTAATGTTAATACATTTTCCAGACTTGTGTACATAAACAGTTTGGAAAGGGTGTTCTAGACTGTTAAATTTTTTACTGTGGGAGAAGTGGTCTTCCTTCCTCCTTCCGTTTTTGTTTTTTTTTTTTTTTTTTGTGTGTGTGTGTGTGTGTGTGTGTGTATTACTCAGGATTGAACCCAGGGATTTCTTCCTCTGAGCTACTCCCCTAGCCTTCTTACTTTTTAAATTTTGAAACAGGTTACCAGGCTCTGGTCTCAAACCTGTGCCCCTGTCTCAACCCCCACAAGTACTTGAATTGCAGGCATATGCCAGTATGCCTGGCTAGATCGCTTTCCTTCATTATTATAGCCAAATAATATTATATTCCATTCGTGTGTGTGTTTGTGTGTTTGTGTGTGTGTGTGTGTGTGTGTGTGTATGTGTGTGTATGTTTCTTTTATCCTGAGAATTAGCACACTATATGACTTAGAAAAGAAATTCAATGAAAATTTATCTGATAAACCAACATATGTTTGCAAAACTAGGGACAAATTAAGTTTTGAGTAGAGGATGACTTATTTATCCTAAAGTTCTCTGTAAGGTTCTCTTCTTTCATTTTTGTGTATTCAAAACCTCTTATACTGATGACCCTAGTGAAGATAAACTGTTAATACATTTCTCTGCACACATGTAATTTTCAGAAATTTTTTAATTAACTAATGAATTAAGCTGAAGAAAGTGAACACTGCCATTTTTACTAGATTTGTTATTATTATTGTTATTATTTTTATTATTGGGAAATTTTATTTAAAATTCTGCATTATTATGAATTTTTTATACATTTACTCAGAACATTTAAGGGGAAGTCATATTTGATAAAGAAACTTGCATTATAATTGCAAACTAGGTTTGGCCTTAGAAGAGCTGGATATAATACAAGATTATTTTCTCCATTAATTTTTTTCTGGATTTCACTATCTTTTTACTATAGGTTTTTAAAATTTAATAAGTCTTGCCCATTACTTCAGCTATTAAAATGGGTTTTTAAAAGAGAAATGATTTAATTTAACACCCACTAATTAGCCTTTAAGTGCTCTTTGAAAATGTTCTACATAGATTTCTATCTTACTTTAGAGAAATTATATTAGATTGCTTCTTTGAGAAGCAGGTTTAAACCATTTAGTTCTTCTTTTGGAAAAGTATAAAAGTATTCCATTTTAAGTTATAATTTCCTCTTTGAAATACACTTACTTTAAAATTTCAATATTAAGTTTATTAAGAAAATTCTTATAGATTTTTTCTTTTTTATTTTGCGGTACTGGGGATTGAACCCAGGGGCGTTCTACCTCCGCACTACACCCCCGGCCCTATTTTTTTTTATACTTTATTTTGAAACTGGGTCTCACAAAGTTGCGGAGGGCCTCTCTAGGTAGAGAGAGAGAGAGAGAGAGAGAGGGAGAGAGCTGAGGCTGGCCGGGAACCCCGATCCTCCGGTCTCCGCCTCCCAAAGTACTGGGATTACAAGCATGCGCCACCACGCTCGGCTCTTATAGATTTTTTAACGTTAGAAAAAATATTTTCTGTATGAAGGTATGAAAACATGTTTTTTGCAGACAATAAAATTATTGATAGACATTTAAATATACTTTAAAATAAATCATACATTAGAAACTAGAACAAACAAAACTACATTTTATTTTGTTGATGAGTAAGTTCTTGATGTGTTTAGTGTTTGTTTTGTGAAATAATAGTATTAATCCATTATTACAAAATTTTGAGGATCCCAAAAGTAATGTCATGTCCCTAATATATTCTATTATACATTTTCTGAATAAAATAAAGAATTTGCATGAAATAAATACAAGTCAAAATGGATAAAGACTAAAGCTGCTTTTCATACATTAAATGTGGCACAAATCATTTGTTAAGAGCTAATATTTTATAAATATAATATGCTATTTAATATATTATCTAAATTTGCCCAACTATTTAAATTGAATACATATTAATATATTCAAATATCATTTATTTTCTTAACTGTTACCATTACTCCTGCTTTCCTGCTAATGTTCTACCACAATCACTGTTAATAATCATAACTGTGGTCAATTTTATAATACATATTTTTGCATCCTTGATATTGCGTTAAATCATTTGCATACATTATGTCATTCAGTAAATGTTTACTATAAGCCTTTTCATGTCATATAGGATTTCTTTGTAAGTAAGCAGTGCTGCCCATAACCCTAGACTTTGACACTTTTGATTTATCTGATCTGAGTTCTTAAACTGGTGTGTTTACCATTTAACACTAACCTATATGAGGTCGGTCCTATAATTTTCTTCATCGAATAGACTAACTTCTCTATAAGTATTTTACATTTATCAGGGGTAAATGAGTTATAATTCAATGTACAAAATTCAAACTATTTTCCTATTTTCCTATTGTGATATAAAAAGCATGGTACATGTCATAAAATGATTTCCTAAAGTGAAGTAGCTTTTTCCCTCTGTGATCATAATCAATGCTCACAAAAAGCCTGGGATAGGTATTAGGTAGAGAAACTAAGTGTCACAGAGGCTGGGTAATATTATTAAGATTGTATGGATAAACTGGGCATGGTGGTGCTGCTTGTAACCCCAGTACTTGAGAAGCTGAGACAGGAGGATCAAAAGTTTGAGGCCAGCCTCAACAACATAGTGAAGCCCTCCACAGATTAGAGAGATCCTGTTTCAAAATAAAAAAAAAATAACAAAAATAGGGCTTAGGGTGTAGCTCAGAGGTAGAGTGTCTATGGGTTCAATCCCCAGTAACACACACACACACACACACACACACACACACACACACACACCAACACAAACTGTATAGGTAGAACTGAGATTTAAATGTAAGAGCACCTGCCTGCAAATCTCCGCTACCTACTACCAATTTCCTTGGGAAGTATCACTGGAGAAAGTATGTGTAAGCTGCAGGAGTTCATTTCTATCTGGATTAAAAACAATTTTCAATAAATTTTTAAATGGTAGACTTTTAAAAATTTGAAATAGAAAAATAGTTATAAATGAAATAGTAGGTTCTCTCTCCAAAAGAGCACATGGAATCATTTTCTTTTTAAGTGAAAGGATGCCCTATTTCTATTTTTCTATTCCTTGGAATGGTAGTTACCACTGCATTATTTTTTGTTTTTGTTTTTGTTTTCAACTAATAATTACCCAAAGTGTATCACTTTGACCAACATGTAACTCTGGGAATAATTACAAGAAGCAAGCTCACACAGAAGGCAGATACACATTTCTCTAGGGCTGTCAGTACTCTCGTGAGATATTACCTGGTCAGACCTCAGATTCCCTCATCATTTCAGTTCCTTCATGTTTTGTAAATACTTTGCTATTTGCAATTTGAAGTTACACACTTCTGCTAACTTCACTAAAGCTCAATTTTGAAAAAATAAAAGCAAGGCACATCAATTAAGCTTCTTGGTCAAATTCCTACAACGCCGAAGTTAAAGAATGAAACCACCAGTACTATAGAGTTAGATCATAATATTTTTTATAAAGTCGTAAAAGAGATCTCTGAAAAATATTTTTCTGTAAAACATATATATATCATAATATATATATCATAATATCATGTAAGACCACATCCTAACTGATGCATTTTAGTGTATGGTATAGTTTACATTATTGATGTACAGCTCAAAACTCAAAGGACTTGGCGGTGCTTTATGGGAACTAATTTGGTTGCCAGATCACATTATTAGGGATGAATTTCTAAGTGTTCTGGAACAAATGCCCTGATGGTGTGAAATAAAAAGTTATACATATTAAACTATGCTTGCATCCTCAGTTCCTGACCCAGAGGTCCTAAGACCTTTGGGATGTTCTGCATAAGAGCATTCTTTGTTTAATGGGGTGGCTTTTGGTGGGCTCTGGATAGCTTCAGGATGCCATCTGTTTATCACAGGCACCAACCAAAGGATTGGAATATCGCGAATTTCAGCCTTGTGACCCTGATCTCCAAGGAGAGGAGAGGGCTGAATATTGAGTTGATCACCAATGGCCAATGATGTACCCAACCATGCATATCTAATGAAGCCTTCATCGAAACTCAAAAGGACCAGTTTTCATAGTCTAGAGAGCTTAACACACAGAGATGTTGAAGGGTGACCCGCCCTGTGGAGAGAGGATGGAAACTCCTTGCCACTTCCAATGTATCTTTCCCTATGCATATCTTCCATCTGGATATTCATTTTAAAATATTCTTTATAATGCATAGGTAAACACAAGTAATGTGTTTCCCTGAGGTTTGTGAATAGGTCTAGCAAATTAATTAAATCAGAAGAGGGGGTTGTGGGAACGCAGATTTATAGCTGGTGAAAACCCACTACTACTTATGACTGGATCTTAAGTAGAAGGCAGTCTTGCAGGACTAAACTCTGAAAAGGGAGAAGTAAGCCCAATAAGTTTGGGAACCTCTGCAAGTCTATAGGGAATTTGGGTTGAGTTATAAGAACAATGAAAACCATGGTGACTGTAACGGTGCCAGAGAGCATCAATGAGAAAAGTAAGTGTAGAAAGGGACACAGGAACACAGGCCAGAGAGTTCTTAATAGAAGGCATCTCTGGAGAAGGAAATCAGGAGCTAACTCATGAACTTCTTTTGAAAAATTCACTATAATTGTAATGAAATACTTGCTAGCATAACTTCAGGACCTAAATCATCCTTCAAATAGTATTTTTGGTTACTGAGGTGCCTACATTCAAGCCAATCTTACTTTCCTAAATGTTATTCATCCGGTCTAAGAAACCCTGCCTATTTGTCTTAATGCATACTTTCCTCTCTCCATGGACTGCCCTTTCTTCTATTTCCATATTTCCTTCATCAAATAATCAAGCTTGGTGCAATGGCTCATGTCTGTAATACCAGCTACTGGGGAGGCTGAGATAGGAGGATCTCAAGTGCAAAGCCAACCTGAACAACATAGTAGCAAAAGACCCTGTCTCAAATGCAAAAAAATATTCAAAAAGGGGACTGAATATGTAACTCATTGGTAGGGCATCCCTGAGTTCATTCTCTAGTACTGGGGGGGGGAAGGAAGTGAAAAGAAAAAGAAAAGAACTTCCTAATATTGGGGGTAGCTCAATAGTAGAGTGGTAGAACACTTGCCTAAAATGTGCAAGGCCCTGGATTTAATTGTCACAGAGAGAGAGAGAGAGAGAGAGAGAGAGAGAGAGAGAGGGAAAAGAGAGGGAGAGAGAGAGAGAGAGGAGAGAGAGAGAGAGAGAGGAGAGAGAGGGAGAGAGAGGAGAGAGAGAGAAGAGAGAGAGAGAGAGAGATTGGTTTTCGCCAAGTTTAGTTCAAATATCACTTCATTATATAGGCCTTCAATGATTTCAACACCTATTGAGAGTGACCTTCCCTTGTATCATGACATCTTTATAATTTGGTTTGTACTTATATTTCTATATGGATTCTTTCTATTTTTGTTAACCATGAGGTTAACATTAAGCTATTCAACTCTTCATTTCTAGCACCTACATAACAAAGTTCCTGGCATACAAAAATGTTGAATAAATAAATAAACAAAATTTTTCAGAAAGTCTATAGAATTACTTGAGAAACTATTCATAATATAAGAATGGTAAAGGCATCTACACTGTACCCCCCTCTAATGTATTCTCAACCTTTGCAATCTACCAGGAAAACCCTATCTTTAACACCAATTCCTGCTGCTTTTGTTAAAATACTAAGAAATCACCCCACAGAGAGATCATTATGTGTTCCTCTATTCTGTGTAAAACTCCTCAGTTGACTTCAGAGAGGAAAAAAAAGAAAACTACAGAATGATATTTTTAAAATAAAAAATAATAAATTGCAACTTTTGTCTTCATCAGCTGAGATTAAAATTGGAAGATATTACATAGAGAACACCAGAATAAGGCCTGGACTGGCAGGATGTTCAGAATTCCTCTAAACTCTAGGCAAAAATAGTCATGTAACCCAGCCAAGATCAACTTCAAAATGTATAGAAAACTGTGCTGAAATTCCCCCAGCAATTGTGCTCACCGGTGTGAGCAAATTTTCTCATTAAAATATGAATTAAATATAAGTCCTAGTAGTAAACCCTGACTCTACCACCATATTCATCCACTTATAGTATTTTATTGCTACTCTTCTGTGCTCAGAGGATTTTCTGTGGATTTCTAAGGAACTTTATAATCTCCTTGAGAAATAGAAATTTTCATCCTTTTATTCTTCAAGGGTTTTGAAAATGAGATTTTGAAAAATTCTCATATTTTTCATAGTGTGTTTCATGTTTCTATATATTTTACATTAATTGTTAATTATTCTGTGTCTATGTCTGTTTATTGGGCCTCACATATTTCTTAAGTGTGTTTTCATTTATTCCAATTCCTGGGAGAATGTTCTATTAGAAATTTTTAGAGAACAGTACATTTCTAAGAAAACCAAAAATATGTCTGAGGAAAAAATATAAAACTTTTAAATATATGAAAGTTAGTGTCTGTTGCAAAGTAGCCTTTGTTTCATTATTATGTTGATTTTATTGAAATCTATTTTGATTGTCTAATTATGCAAAAATTTCAAGAAGTACTCCTGGCACTATTTCCAAGCCCTGCTGATTAAAGAAAAATCAGGACTTCTTAATTTCCCATTCAAGACTTTCCATAATTTGAACCCTCTGCATATTTTATTCTTAGCTTCTCTTATTTTCTTTTATTTCTTGAGGTAGCAGTCATTCATATAAACAACCTATCCCCAAGATGCACATTTGCCTTGTTTTAAGCCATGGAATTCCAGAATTCCAGTGTTGGAAAACTATTAACCTGTGCCAGATTTCCCAGGGTGACTCCCTCTGGCCTGAGGGAGTACACATCATTTTCATATGTTAATATTTACATGATTCCAATGTCAGCTACTTATTTGTTTATTTATTTGTATAGAATTCACTTCTAATCATCTCATTACACCCAAACGCCAAACAGAAAAAATATATTACCTTCCCAAGTTTATATATACACCATTGGTCTTCTTGAGTTTTGCCCTCTCAGATTAAATACATATTTCTGTGTATGTGCGTGTGCGTGCATGCACGCATATTTGTGTATCTTATTCTGTCATATAAAATAATTTTGAGGCCTTCTTCATTACTGGTCCTTCTTTTAAGAAATTCTTTTATTATTTTTTTTCTATTTGGAATTCAGAACTTAACATTTCATTCCAAGAATAATTTTATCGAGAATTGAGTTTTGTCATACATAAGCAATTATCAAATAAGGGCAAATAAAATCTTCCCCTAGAAAACATATCAAAATGACTATTTATTTTTATTTTTTTGAAATTGCACAATCTCCATCTTAATAGCCTATCAGTCTCTTAAGACATCTAAACATAGCTGAAATATTCTGACATTAAATTAGCATTTTTATTGATAAAAATGTGTTGTATTTCTAGATGGAAAATTAGAATCATTGACTTACATAGGTTGCAATACCCCTCTCAGCCAAACAAAATTATACTTTAAGATTATTATAGCTGTACCATGTTTATTGATTATTATATAATCAATTGTGTGGCTCCTGAACAGAGAATTTTAATTTCATTACCTTAAGTATTTAAATGCAATTCTTGAGAAGGGTAGAAACAAAAAGGGGCTTATAGAATCTTCCCAAAATGTTATAGAAATTACCCAAACAACATAATTTAAATTAAGTCATTAAGTCATTAAGAATGTTGTAACAACTTGCTCCAAACTTGGTTGCTGAATCCATTAAGTCCTGAGTTTTCAATTTTGCAAATATTTTAACAAAATTGACAAAGGTGAATTAAAATATGCTGAAAATAATAATCTCAAGCTTATATGCATATATTAATTAATATTAATACCATTATCCTATGAATAGTACATCACAATGCATTTAAAATATTATTGTGTGTTATATAATTATATTGTATACTGCATACTATAATTTAAGTTTTTATAAGTGTTCCACGTTTGGAATGATGGGACAAAATGGGTTAAAACAACAGGAATTTATTTTCTCAATGCTCTGGAGCCCAGAAACCAAGGTGCCAGAAGAATCCCATTCATTTAGAAGACTCCAGGGAAGTGTTCTTCTTTGTTTTGTCCGACTTCTGATTGTTCGATTTGAGAGATTCCCTGTTCTCGTGCCCCAATCTCTGCCTCAGCCTTCACATGAATTTTCACATGGACATCTCCACCGTTTTTTTGTGTGTCCTTTCTCTTATAAAGACATTCTCAGTGGATTAAGTACCACCAAAATCCACTGTGATCTCATTCATGAATCTTTACCTTAATTCTGTCTTCACAGACCTAATTTTTATATAAAGTCACTTTCTAACATGCCAGGTGGGCATTACTTTGGAGAGACATGATTCATCCCACTATAGGTATATTGTTCATCATATCCTCTAAGCTTCAAGTGAAGCTTAACAGACCCAGTTCCGTTGGAGGATACCAGAAGTTGGCATACGTATCTATTTATTTTTAGTTTATTTTTTCCTACTACTTAAAATAAATGTGTCAATGCCAATCACAGTGATGTGCAGAGGGAGGTGAGGAGAGGGTGGGAGTGGGGTAGGAACTGGGGGAGGGCTCACCGAGTGCTGTGTGCATGTATGCCTCTTTCACTCTGAACTTCATCATGATGTATGATTACAATGCACCAATAAAAGAGGACTTGGGAAATGGGAAGATTGTTTGAAACCTGTATTATTCTAGTTGTGAGAAATAAAAGCTAAAGTAACTTTACTCCATGTGGTCCCTATGGAATGTCAATATAGAGCCCCTTTCTCAGCTTCAAATAAACATTTTCATAGCTGGAACTTTCTTCATAAAAATGGAAACTACACAATTTTTCTGTATAATTTTAATTTCATTTCATAGTAGCTATGCTACCTTTCTAACATGGGAAGAATTCTACTATTAAAAGAGAGTATTGGCAGGTAGGAAAGCTTTAAGTGAGCTGGGAGCTCACCTATGGCTCTTACCACAAAATTTCATAAAAATCCTTAACAAAAGAAACTGAATTTGGTCTGTCAAATTCAAAAACCTTTCTGGTGTGTATGGGTATTTAAACTGGTTGCTTCCCACTCAGTCTGCTTTACTGTGACTATGTCGCCCACAGAAGCACAGGTCTGAGTTTTCAGTGGAAAAACCATAACCTCAATTAGATCAGCTCACTCCTTCAACTCAACAGGCAATTAAAGAAAGAAAACAAACACTTCAGAAGTCAAGTTTTCTGATTTTAAAAGCTAAGAATGTCAACAATATTCCTTATACTCCATCAGACTGATATTGCAAAAAGAAAAAGGATGGCTATTTACATTCCAACTATAATCTCAAGTTAAATCTAGAGGGGGAAATTTTGCATACATAAGTAGGAAATGGAAATGGTAAAATGCTGATATAATTTTTCACATGATTAAAAGGCATGAGTACATGTGCCACAAACTAAGACTGTGAAAACATATAGAGAAAATAAACATATCAAATAGGAACTAGCAAATCATTAAAATATGGATTATCAAAAATTGGGAAACAACAAAGATGTAAGTATAAACACAAACATTTATACATGAAAAATATATCCAAGAGAACATAACTTATTTTAATTTTCTTAAAATTGTATTTGTCTGAACTTGAAAATTATGAAATAAATGGTGCTGGACAAAATTACAACCTGAGAGGCAAAAAATATGTAATAAATTATTGTTGTAGGAAGAAAAACAAGGCAAACTATATTACTGGAGAATTTAAAATGAGATAGGAAGCCAAAAAGAGTAGAATTAAAAGTAGTGAGTAGCTGGGAATGGTGGAGCATGCCTGTAATCCCAGTATTTGGGAGGCTGAGAGAGGAGGATCACAGGTTCAAAGCCAACCTCAGCAACTTAGTGAGACCCTATTCCCAAATAAAAAATAAAAAGAATAAAAAGTGCTGGGGATGTAGCTAGGAGGTAGAATACCCCTGGCTTCCAGCACCACATTACACGCATGCACACACACACACACACACACACACACACACACACACAATGTAGTGAGTAAAGTATAATGAAGTACAGGGGTATAGTATTTAAGTGACAGGTCTATACTCATATAGGGATCTGATTATTATCTATTATTGTCTTTAATACTGTCAATTCCCTGCCCTGTTCTCTTAGCAGTGTTCAATACTACTGCTTAATCTGTTTGGATTGATATAACCAAATGCCATAGACTGGGTGGCTTAAACAATGAACATTTATTTCTCACCATTCTGGATTCTGAAAAATCCAAGATCAAGGTGTTTACAGATCTGATTTCTGGTGATGCCCCCCTTGCCAGTTTGTAGGCAGATGCCTTCTATTGTATCCTTACATGGTTGAAAGCAAGGAAAAAATAAATAGACTCTCTTGGGTCTTTTTATTTTAATATTGATCTCATTAATGAGGGTGCCACCCTTATGACCTCATTACCTCCCAAAGGACCCACCTCTTTATATTATCATATTGGGTTTAGGATTTCAACGTACGTAATTTTGTGGGAAACAGTCTTTCAAACCTGATCACTGTGCTTCTTGGCACAATACCAAGGACTAGAATATAGACAGAAAGGATCTCCTACCTGCAGAGCCTAGCAGAAATTTGACTGAAGTTTAAGGTGGCAAAGAAGACAGATGCAAAACGAAGTCAGAGATGCCAAGCCTCATCCTGCGAATAGTTACCCATCAGGGATCTGAAGGTCCAAGTGAAGAT
The DNA here is from genome assembly GCA_004027185.1 of Glis glis. Lineage (NCBI taxonomy): Eukaryota > Metazoa > Chordata > Mammalia > Rodentia > Gliridae > Glis > Glis glis. The sequence continues at coordinate 14,825 of PVJS01019794.1, forward strand.
TCAGTACGTGTTAACAAAAGCAACTTCTGTGCCCTTTTTACAGAAAGAGGACCAAGATTACCCTTGGGGGCTCTCTCTGTTCATTCGTGTTAGCAGATCCAGCCCTCCCCTGTCTCCAATGGAGTCCATAGGCTCCTTTCATCTTCCCTCACCTCTGTTGCCAGGGTAACTATTCAGAGCCCCTGATGTTAAATTCAGTTGGGAAAAGACAACATTTCAACCTTTTCTGACACAAATTGGCAAGATATGTAGCTCCTAATTGTACTATCTCAGCAGGCGGCCTGGTAAACCTGTAGGAACAGTGTTGTAGGGCAATTTAAAAACACTAGTAGATAAATGAAAGTTCTTCCTGTAAGAAAATGCCTTTGGGGATGAGCCTTGTAATGCTTCTAAGTATTTGAAATGACTGTAGCTTAACAGTAATATTCAATTCAATGAGCATTTTCTGTGTAAGCAGACATCCTCTATGCTGAGTTGTGCAGTTGATATACAAATGAACTGACAGGGTCACCTGCTGCAAGGGACTTGCCCCCCCACCATGCCAACAGAACATATCTCATCACAGTTGAACCAGTTTAGAAAGAGATGAGAACACAGAGCATCGAGCAATTAGTTCTGAGTGTAAAATTCTAGGATGGTTTCAAAAAAGATTGATTATTTATTTATTTATTTATTTATTTATTGTTGGTACTAGGGATTGAACCCAAGGGCATTCTATCTCTGAGCTAAATAGCCAGCCCTATTTTATTGTATTTTTATTTAGAAACAGGGTCTGCCTAGGTTGATGAGAGACTCAATACTTGCTGAGGCTGTTCTCAAACCTGGGATCCTCCTGTCTCAGCCTCCCAAGTACTGTGAGGTTTGTGCCACCATGCCTGGCTTTATTTAGTATTTTAGGGGTGTGTGTGTGTGTGTGTGTGTGTGTGTGTGTGTGTGTGTTATTGGGGATTAAACCTGGTGGTGTTCTACCTCTGAGCTATACACCCAACGCTATTTTTTTTTTATTTTCACTAAGTTGCTGACAACCTTACTAAGTTGCTGAGACTGGCCTTGAATTTGCAATCCTCCTCTCTCAGCCTCTCAAGTACTAGGATTATAGGCCTGTGCCAATAGACCCAGCAAAAATATAAAAATTGAGGTGACCTCTTTCATACCCATTGTGATAAGATGAAGGTATTACAGACAGAGAAAAGTGAAGGAGTAAAATTATGGGCATCTTTTTGCCACATTAGCTTGGAAAAAGACAAAAACTCCCCATGACCTTCAGAATAGTATGAACATGGTGGTGAAACAAAAATTGTAAAAGTAGTAAAGATTCTCATATTTTACTTCAATCTTTCAAGTAACATTATAATAACAAATTTTTCCTAATAATATTTATATTCACAGAAAATAACTTTCTTCAAGTTTTATAAAAATGGCAATAGTATTAATAAAACCAACTTGTTGCTATTATAAAATACTACATTAGGTAAGCATATAGAAGTTCCAGTTTGGGAAATATAAAAGTTCAATATCACAAAAATCACATGAATCAAATTAATAAGTAATATTTATATAGCATTAAGTACTGCATAATTCACCAACCTATAATTTTCAAAAGGTTTTAACATTCATAGTCATTTAAAAAATTGCATTCTCTCCAAATAAGTACATCCTAGAACATCATGTACATTTATAGACATATTTCACATAAAAGAGCTGCACATTTTGTGCATGAGTGTCTCTCAAATAGCACAGGAATATTTAATATGTATAGTTCCTGAACATAGAGGTAGGTGTCTTTAAAGATATCTCTTTTGATAACAAGAATAGAATTCATACTTAGGCAGGCTGCACTACACATTCAAATGATAAAAACAGTGGTTGAGAAAACCTCATTACTCTGATGACTTACAACCCAATAAAATGTAAAGTTCTATTATAAAGCAGTGCCTTTTCCTCTTTACTGCCTGGTAATATGTTTCTTCTCACGAGTTTACTAGGGATTGGAATTAGGTTGATAGAACAGTTCATTTTGTTTTTGTCTGGTTCAGGCTTTATTTTATGAAACTATGTGAAACATTACTTACAACATTGAAGCACAAAATCATTGCTCATATCACTGGTGTGGCACCTATAATAAAATAAAAAATAATTTTGCTACTCATGAAAAGGTATTTCTCCTTTTGTTCTGAGTGAGAATTAAGACTACTTCTCCCAATGTAATGTCATCACAAATTTTAGAAATTTTGAATTATTTAAATTACCAGGATTTTTCCATGTTTAGGATTAAATGTTTTTCTCTATGCTTCAAATTATAAATTCTTTAGGATTAAATGTTTTTCTCTATGCTTCAAATTATAGATTCTTTTGAAATAAAAAGGGAATAACTACTCACAATTTCCAGGACAACATGAAAAATTTTAGAATAATGATAGTTCATTATAGTGTCTCCTAAAAACATTTCCTAATGTTTACTCTATAATGATTTTCTTCTGATAGTTTTCAAAAATGGCACATAAAAATTATACATATTTGTGGGGTAATGCGACGTCTCAATACATGTGTACATTGTGTAATGTTCAAATCAGAGTAGACACACACACCTTATTTTTGTGATAAAAGTATATGAAATCCTTTTTCAATTTCATTTGAATTATGCAATAGAGCATCATTATATATAGTCATCCTACTGTATAATTGTGAACACCAGAACTTATTTCTCTTTATATAACCAAATCTTGGGTCAATCCTTTATATATTTATTTTTACACATTGAAAGACAAGAAAGGAGAAATATCAGTATTCCAAAAGCACTTTATCAATACAAATAAAATGCATGCAAGCTATTAAGAATTTGTTTATATTGTAGAGAAGCTATAAAGTAATAGTTCTCAAATGTCATCCTTCCTCCCTCTATGGCTACACCCATGTAATGATAATGGCTATCACCACCTTTTATCTGTACAAGTATATTTGCTATCTGATTAATACTCCTCCTACTAATCTTTATTCATTGGAATCTATCAGGCATACTGACAGAAAAAATAGGTTTAAAGAGAAATTAATCACTTACTTTTCAGTCTTCTGTTTGTCATAAAATAATGTGCATTGGCACATACAAATTTACTGATACCCGATTTTGCTAACTCAAGTGTCATCAACTGCCACTTTGTGCCTTTTAGCTAAACTAAGTCATTTGTTAATCTCACACTCTATCTGAGGACACCAATGTTTTAATGTTAATCAGCTTTCTGTCTGACAAATTTCTTGAGAAAATCAACTTAAGGGAGTAAAGATTTACTTTGGCTCACAGTTTCAGGGGCTTCCGCTCATAGTTGGCTGGCTCCATTGTGTCTGGGCTTGTGGGGAGGCAGAGCATCACACTGGAAGGACATGGCAGAACAAAGTGGTTCACCTCATGGCAGCTAGAAAGCAGAAAGAGCAATGAAGGTTCAGGGGAAAAGACACAGTCTCCAAGGACGTGTCCCCAAGGACTCACTCCTTTTAACTATGTCCAACCTCCGACAGTTTCTATCACCTCCTAGTAGTGTACTCAGTTATGAAAGAATCATTGGCTTAATCCAGTAATGAGTTTGGAGCCCTCAGGATTTAATCACTTTCCAAAAGCTCTACCTTTGAACGCTTCTGCACTGGGGGCCAAGTGTTCAACACATGACCCTTTGGGGGACATTCTAGATCCAAATCCTAACATTCTGTCCCTGGTGCCCAAAGATGTATGTCAATCTCACAATGCAAACTGCATTTAGTCCATCTCCTAGTTTCCCCCAAATCCTAAAAGTTCTGGCATTGTTCAAAAATCTGAGTCCAAAGTCTCTTCTGAGAGACACACACTTTAAATATCACATCATATTAGAGAATCTAATTATTACCCAAAATGTCAGAATAGAAAGTAACAGGGTAACCTCTGTAACACAAGATTTTGGGATCTTTATTGAACATTTCTTGACAAAAATATTGACATTTTTCACATGCATCTTGCCAAGATATTTAAAGTTGATTTTTAATAGATTAAAAATGAAATGGATATCATTCCTCTGTGTGTGTGTGTGTGTGTGTGTGTGTGTGTGTGTGTGTGTGTGTGTTAGTATGTGTGTGTATGTATGTCACTGGGGATTGAACCAAGGACATTGTACCTCCGAGCTATGCCCCCAGCTCTTTTTAATTTTTGTTTTGAAACAGAGTCCCGCTAAGTTGCTAAGAGCCTTGTTACATTCCTGAGGCTGGTTTTGAGTCTGTGATCCTCCTGAACCTCAGCCTCCTAAGTACTGGATTACAGGCACGCACACCATGCCTGGTTGAAATAATTTCTTCTTTCTGGATTCCTTACTAGAAATTATTCTATGCTCAAGGCCAAGGGAGACTGGAATTATTATTTCTCAAAACCATCGGAAAGTTTTGCTGCACTTCAAATTACGAAAAGCCTCATTGGTAGTTTTTGTTTCTTCCTTCAATAAAATTTGGATTGACAACAGTAACAAAGCAGAATTGTTGTTTGCACATAATATTTTTCTTTATTTTGTGACAAGTAATATACAACATGTCAGAAATTCAGAGGGAGTAGCACAGATATAGTTTCCACCCACTGAACATTTCTGAAAAGCCAGAATATTGTTCCCTACTTCAAACTGACACTTGATGCTTATTATATGCTTACTTTTTACTTTCCAGTATTACTTTATGTCTATTGTGTTAATTTAGCTCCAGATTAAAAACTGCACTGCAAAAGAGTCCCGTATCAATATTGTTATTGATTCTGAAGACCATTAAGTCTTTACTGAGCAATAGAGATAGAATGGAATTCATCTGTATGTACATCTTTAAATATATTGTCAACATTATTTTAAATGAGCTAGAATATCATGACTTTTGAACAAATGATTAACAACCTTAAGCATATTTCAATTCCTGACCAACTTTTTTTTAATTTGGAAAATGTTTTATTTATTCCGGTTTCATTAAGTCTTATGCTAGCTTCTCCCTCTAGTAACCTGGGAAAATTCATCAGGAAGATTGTGGACTCTCTCCTTTTTGTTTGCTTGTTTTCCTCAGCAAAGTCCTCTTTATATAAATTATCTTTACAGCATGGTAGTCTCATTCTGACATCACATCTACATTGTAATGGTTAGGTTGTTACCTTATTTATAGTATCTGGTTTCACTCTTCATATCAGGGGTATGGTAATTACCTTGTTTACTGTTTTCTTGCCTCAGATAGCCCAGAGATTTTCCAATAGTAAACTTTTCAGAAGTAAGTTTTACTATAAAGCTATCCCCATGACAACAGAGATTTATTACTATAGACAATACCAACATTTGGTTTTGGAATGATACCATGTGATTGAAATATATTTGTTGAATAGATGAATGCATGAATCCTTTTTAGTCTAGGGCCTATCATTCTCTTCATAGTCGTCTCAAATTTTCTGACATTTTTAGCAACCTGTTGAAAGACCTTCCTGGTATCATCTATGCTAACACGATGAGGTCTGTATGTTAAATTAATTTTATAATTACTTAATTAAAGAAATTATTCTATTCATGATAATGACTTCCTTAGGAAAAATCTTTCCATGAGCAAGTATGAGCAAGTATGCTCTCTCTCACTCTTGCTAAACCTCTTACTTTAAGTCTATGTTTTCACACATTACCTGTTTATATGCTTTCTTGTTAAGAGTTCTTTCTCCTTATAACAATTATTATGGTGTTATCATAGTTTATTTCAGTGAAGTATGCAATTTTATTTTCCAAGCTCCAATCCTTCTTATTAATGCGTAGCCTTCTGCTCCAATGATTCTATTCTGCAGTGTCCTCAATGCCAGGGGATCTTTCTGCATTGCTTATTATTACCCACAGCTACCTGTGCTCAAGGGCATCTGATATTTGGATCTGGTAGACATATGAGAGAGAAATTTTTGATGTTTCTATCTTTATTACTTGTATCAAAAATCATACACTAAGGTAATTTGGAAATTTCTCCTAAGTTTCACTCCATAAAGCAGAATCTGTCTCTCTTTGCCATCTATTTAAACCTTGCCCAACAAACTTCATCATACTTCTACAAACACTGAGAGCTTCTTTAATTTATACACATGTATTTACTACATTGTAGGTTCTATTTTGGACATTGGGGCTAGTCTAATGAACAAGATAACTCATTCCTAGCCCGCATGAAATTCTCCAAGTAGGGAAAAGAAAGATAATACATAATTAAACACAACAAAATTATTTTGGAAAAAAGAACTCAATATGAATATAGAAAAACCTGTCATGGTAATATTGAAGAGTCTGGAAAGTCATTGTTAAATAAAATGATCACGAAAAACCTATCTGAGGAGATGACATAAAATTATACATTATAATTTGTTGTTTTCTTGTGTAGTGTCCTTCACATTGAAAATACATAAAAAACTAAGTAGATAAGAATGGAAAGCATATAACTTTAAGTTGAGATTAATTAAGGAAACACCCCAAGTGATGTGTGCATATATAAATTTATCAGTCTGTGTCTCAGTATCTTGAATAATTACAATGCACTGATAAAATTATTTTAAAAAATAAGTTCTAGCACTATCACAATGAACAGCATATTTTTTTCTTTAGGTCTACTGTGGAGTTTCCAAATGCCATTTTGGTTGGAAATTAAAGGTGTCTCTTAACTGGCATAGTTGCTATTCCTACTTCCCTTCCAAATAGTAAATGTTATTCTCACAGAACTAGAAAAAACAATCCTATAACTTGAATGGAAAGCCAATAGAACCCCAAAAGCCAAATTAATCATGAGCACAAAAGCAAAATTGGAGGCATCACAATACATTTTTCCAAGTCATACTACATACTCATAGTAGCCAAACAAATGATATTTGCCTAAAAACAGACAGATAGATGAAGGGAAAATAATAGAAACCCCCCCAAAAAAATCCCCCAACCCATCTATAGCCAGCTTATCCTTGTCAAAAATGCCAAAAACAAACATTGGAGAAAGGACAGTATCCTCAACAAATGATGATGGAGAAACTGGATATTCACATGCAAAAGATTAAAAATTGACCCCTATCTCACTCTGTACAAAAATCAACTCAAAATTGATAAAAGACCTAATACAAGACCTGTAACTGAAACTAGTAGAGGAAGACATAGAAGGAACACTTCAAGACATTGCTACAGGCAATGATTTTCAGAATAGGAATCTAATAGCACAGGAAACAAAAGCAAACATTGGCAAATGTGATTACATTAAATTTATTTATTTATTTTTGTGGGTTCTATTTTCCTTATGAAAGGGAAAACAAATCTCAGAAGTATAAAGTGACTCTCCTGAGGCTGTTACACTACAGGTTTCAGAGTTGGGAGTTGACCCCCTTTCGAACTCTCAGAGTTCTTACACTATTCTGTGCTGTGTCCCCTAATGTCGCCATTGCAGATGGGTAACTGAAGCTTTGCTATATATGCTGGAGAAAGTAGAAATCACTTTTTATCTTTATTGAGCATCTTGAAATTTGTGGTCACAAAACACTGCTAAGACTTTTTCTTTTTTTTGCAGAATATACATTTTATCAAATGCACATAGAATATTTACTAAGACAGACTACATTCTGAATTATTAATAGCTCTCCAAAAAGAATTCAAGTTGTACAGAGAATTTTTCATGACTCTAATGGAATTAAATTGTACATCAATAATTGAAAAATATTTGAAAGATCTTCAAATATCTGGACACTGGGTAGCATACTTCTTTTTTTATGGTACTGGGGATTGAACCCAGTGGCATTCTACCTCCAAGCCACACCCCCAGCCCTATTTTTTAATTCTTTATTTTTTGTTTTTTTATAATTTTTAAATTTTATTTATTACATTTATTGGTGCATCATAGTTATACATTTTGGTAAGTGTCAGGGTATCAGAAGCATGCATGCACACATTGCTCATTTAGCCCTCCCTCAAATCCCACCCCATTCCCTCCCCCTTCCCTCCTTTCCATGTTCAGCATAGTGATCGACTCTGATAAGTTTGTTTATACACATCATGTGCATTAGTGTATTTCCCTCTTCCCCCCTCCCATCTCCCTCAGTTAGGTCACCTTCTTTGTTAAACTAAAGTTTTCTCCTTCTCTGTCTGGAGTTCCTTCTAAGTCCCATTCTCCCTAGCTTCCACATATTAGGGAGAACATCCAACTTTTCACTTTTTGTGACTGACTAATCTCACTTGGCATAATGTTCTCCAGTGCCCTCCATTTCCCTGCAAATGATGTAATTTTGTTCTTCTTTATGGCTGCATAAAATTCCATTGTATACATATCCCATAGTTTTGTGATCCATTCATCTGTCAATGGACACCTTGGCTGGTTCCAAAGTTTGGCAATTGTGAATTGTGCAGCTAAAAACATAGATACACATGCATTAGTCTGGTAGTTTGGTTTCAGTACTTTTGGGTAGATGCCTAGAAGTGGTATTGCTGGGTCATATGGTAGGTTCATTCCCATTCTTCTGAGGATCCTCCACACTGTCTTCCAAAGTGACTGCAATAATTTGTAATCCCAACAACAGTGTGTTAGAGTTCCTGCTTCTCTACATCCTCTCCAGCACTTGTTGTTGCTTGTGTTTTTAATGATTGCCATCCTAATTGGGGTTAGGTGAAATCTCAGGGTAGTTTTGATTTGCATCTCTCTGATTGCTAGTGATGTTGAACATTTTTTCATACATTTACTGGCCATTTGTATTTCTTCTTTTGTGAAGTGTCTATTTAGCTCACTTGCCCATTTTGATTGGATTATTTGTTTTTTTTAGTGGTGATTTTTTTAAGTTCTCTGTATATTCTAGATATTAGTCCTCTATCAGAGGAGTAGCTGGCAAAAATCTTCTCCCATTCTGTTGGCTCTCTGTTGAGGTTCTTTATTGTTTCCTTTGCTGCACAAAAGCTCTTTAGTTTAATGCAATCCCACATATTGATCCTCATTTTAGTTTCCTGTGCCTTTGGGGTCTTGTTGAGGAAGTCTTTACCTGTGCCTATGTGTTGAAATGTTGGGCTTATGCCCTCTTTGAGTAGCTGCAAGGTCTCTGGTCTGATTTCTAGGTCTTTGATCCATCTTGAATTGACTCTTGTATAAGGTGAGAAAGTGGGATTTATTTCTATTTTTCTGCATATGGTTAGCCAGTTTTGCCAGCACCATTTGTTGAAGAGGCTATCTTTTTTCCAGTGGGTGTTTTTAGCCCCTTTGTCAAAAATAAATTGGCTGTAGGTGTGTGGGTTTGTTTCAGAGTCTTCTATTCTGCTCCATTGGTTTATGTGTCTGCTTTTGCGCCAGTACCATGCTGTTTTTATTACTATGGCTTTGTAGCACAGTTTGAAGTCAGGTATTGTGATGCCTCCTGCATGGTAGTTGTTGCTGAGAACTACTCTGGCTATTCTGGGTTTTTGTTGTTCCAAATGAATTTAAGGACAGATTTTTCTATGTCAGTGAAGAATGACTTTGGTAATTTAATGGGTATTGATTGAATCTGTAGCTCACTTTTGGAAGAATGGCCATTTTGATGTTATTTATTCTGTCTATCCAAGAGCATGGGAGATCTTTCCATCTTCTAAGATCTTCAATTTCTTTTTTCAATGTTTTATAGTTTTCCTTGTAGAGGTCTTTTACCTCCTTGGTTAGGTTTATTCCCAAGTATTTTATTGTTTTGGGGGATATCATTGAGTTGAAATGTTTTCTGGATTTCTTTTTCAGTGGATTTATGGTTGGCATACAGAAAAGCTTCTGATTTTTTTAAGATTGATTTTGTATCTAGATACTTTGCTGAATTTGTTTATCAGTTCTCTGAACCTTTTAGTTGAGTTTGTTGGATCTTCCAAGTATATATCATGTCATCTGCAAATAGAGATAGTTTCAGTTCCTCTTTACCTACTTGTAATCCTTTTATTTCCTTTTCTTGCCTTATTGCTCTGACTAGAGTCTCAAGTACTATATTGAAAAGGAGTGGTGACAGCAGACATACTTGTCTTCTTCCTGTTTTTAAAGGGAACTCTCAAAGTTTTTCCCCATTCAGTATGATGTTGGCTGTGGGCCTATTGTATATTGCCTTTATGATGTTGAGGTATGTTCCTTCTATTACAATTTTCTGCAGTGTTCTTTTCATGAATGGGCATTGGATTTTGTCAAATGCTTTTACAGCATCTATTGAAATGACCATGTGATTTTTGTCTTTAGTTCTGTTTATGTGGTGTATTACATGGATTGTTTTTGTATGATGAACCAGCCTCGCATCCCTGGGATGAACCTGACTTGATCATGATGTATGTTATTTATTTGGTGATTTTCAGTGCTATGAATTTTCCTCTTAATACTGCCTTCAGGTGTCCCAGAGATTTTGATATGTTGTTTCTCTGTTTTCATTTGTTTCTAGGAATTTCTTAATCCCCCCCCTTATTTCTTCTTTTACCCATTTCTCATTCAGCAGTGTGGTATTCAGTCTCCACATGTCTATGAGGTTTCTCTGGGTCTTCTTATAGTTGATTTCTAGTTTCATTTCATTATGGTCTGAAAAGACGCAGGGGATTATGTCACATTTTTTGAAATTGCTAGTATTCACTTTGTGGCCTAGGATATAGTCTATTTTAGAGAAAGTTCCATGAGCAGCTGAAAAATATGTGAATTCAGCTGTAGTTGGGTGGAATATTCTGTATGTGTCTACTAGGTCCATTTGGTTTATGGTGTTCCTCAGGTCTGAGGCATCTTTACTGACCTTTTGTCTTGAAGATCAATCTAGTGGTGTGAGAGGGGTTTGAAGTCTCCCAATATTATTGTATTGGGATCTATGTGTGATTTAATGTCACGAAGAGTTTCTTTTATGAAAATGGTTGTACCTATGTTTGGGGCATAAATGTTGGCTATTGTTATATCCTCTTGCTGGATTGTTCCTTTTACCAGTAAGAAATGACCTTCTTTGTCTCTTCTGATAAGTTTAGGTTTGAATTCTAATTTGTCTGATATCATAATTGCTACTCCTGTTTGTTTTCGAGTTCTGTTAGCGTGGATTACCTTGCTCCATCCTTTCACCTTTACATTGTGTGTATCTTTAGTTGTAAGCTGTGTTTCTTGCAGGCAGCATATAGATGGATTGTGATTTTTAATCCATTTTGCCACCTTATGTGTTTTGATTGGGGAGTTGAGGCCATTTATATTCAGCGTGATTATTGAGAGATGGGTTTTCATTCCTAACATTTTGAGATTTAATTTCTGTTTGAGGTGGTGTTTGTTCTTTGCCTAGTTGTTTGTTTGATGGAAATTACTGTTTCTCTGGTTCTGGCATTTCCTTATTTTTTCTTCTTTGTAATTAATCTCTTTGAGCATTTTCTCTAGTTCTGGTTTGGAAGATAAAGTCTTTCAGCTTCTGTTTGTCATGGAAGGTTTTTATTTCTCCATCAAATTTGATAGATATCTTTGCTGGGTAGACAAATCTTGGCTGGAAGTTGTTTTCTTTCAGAGTTTGGAATACGTCACTCCAGGCCTTCCTGGCTTTCATGACTTCGTTTGGGAGGTCGGAAGTGATTTTTATTGGTTTGCCTCTGCATGATACTTGCTCTTTTGCTTTCGCTGCCTTTAAGATTCTCTCCTTGGAGCTGGGCGTGGTGGCGCACGCTTGTAATCCCAGTACTTCGGGAGGCGGAGACCGGAGGATCCGGGTTCGCGGCCAGCCTCAGCCTCTCTCTCTCTCTCTCTCTCTGTCTCTCTCTCTCTACTTAGTGAGGCCCTCTGCAACTTCGTGAGACCTGGTTTCAAAATAAAGGATAAAAAATAGGGCCGGGGGTGTAGCGCGGAGGTAGAATGCCCCTGGGTTCAATACCCGGTACCGCAAAAAAAAAAAAAAAAAGGTTCTCTCCTTGGCCTCTACATTAGTGAGTTTAATTATTACGTGGCATGGCAAACCTCTTCTCTGATCCTGTCTATTGGGGTTTCTGTATGTTTCCTGTACCTGTGTATCGATCTCTCTTTTTATGTTAGGAAAATTTTCTAATATTACTTCTCTGAATAGATTATTGATTCCTTTAGTTTCTAATTTAGTTTCTAATCCCTCTTCTATGCCTATTATTCTTAGGGTTGCTCTTTTAAGACTGGCTGAGATCTCTTCAATGTCCATTTCATGCTGTCAAATTTTTTCTAATTTATATACTATGTGTTCATTTTTGGAGAGGTCATCTTCTAAGAGTGATATTCTGTTTTCCATGTGGTCTAGTCTATTGTTGATGGTCTGTATTGATGCCTTCATTTCAATTATTGCATCCCTTACTTCCTTCAGAGCTTCTTTTTGATTCCTGTTCAGGGTGTCGGATTCTTTGTTTATTTGATCCTTCATTACTTTCAGACTCTCTCTGAATTCTTTTCGGAAATCCTGTGTCATTTCCTCTGTTGAAGTTCTGAATTGTCCTTTTGGCAATCTTTGCACTTCTGTGTTGGTGGGTTCTGTTGTTGTGGGATTGTGGGGCTCATTGTTTCTTTGCTATTCTTCCTTTTCATGATTTCAGATTTCTTATGTTTATATCTTTGTTGCTTTTTGTAGTTCTCTCTCTCTCTCTTACTCTGTAGGTAGCATATGTCTAATCCCTCTCCCTTCATAGTTTCTTATCCTGGAGGTAGATAGTTACTACTAGGTCAGCCTTAAAGGTGAATAGCCTTTACTGAATGGTTATTCTCACTTGCTCGGTATAATGTCCATTTGCAGGCCCAATTCTTGGTCTCCTTCAGTGATTAGGACCCTTGCCTGGTGCCTCTCACTACCTGTGCAAGTGACCAGTGCTGCTATTGCCCCTCTCACTGCAAGCGTGGGTCTCCACATTCTCCACTTTCGCTGTCCCTGTCTCTCTCTGTCTACAGCTATGGCAGGTGTCACCAGCAGGGGACCCCGGGCTTGTGTCTCTCTTTGCCTACAGAAGCAGTGGGTGTCGCCTTTCCTCGATTCTGTGAAAACATGGAACTCCACGTTTTCCACAGAGAAGGCTGGTTTGGTCCAATTTTCCCCAGGTGCCACAGCTCTATGTCCTGTGGCGATCTCCAGGGACTCAATAAGGGAGCTGTGACCCTCAGGCTGCAAGTCTGTCCCACTCAAATGTTGCCAGGGACTGTCTGCTTATCCAGGCATCTACCGCGTCCCACAACAGACCCCACTCCCACCTCTGCAGGGGCTATCCACACCGTCTCAGGCCCTGCGAGTCCCTGTGGCCGCGCTGGGTGGTCTCCCCCTGGGGCAGCTTGTGGACTTACAGTCTCATTGAGCGCTGCTCTTAATCTCTGGGGGGGGGGGTTAGTCGCTGCCACAGGTTCTGGTCAGGCCTCCGGGCCCTGGGGACTCTGCCGAGTGTGGATCGAACTGCTGCTCGCTTTTGTCGCCAATGCTCTGCAGTGCTGGTTTTAGAAGAGCTCCCTGGCTTCTTTGTTGGTGGCCTGCAGAAGCCGCAACGCCAATTGCTGTCAGCGTGGTCTGACCAAGATGGCACCACTGACACTTCTGCCATCGCGGCAGTTCAGGTCTGTGTCACACATGGAGTGAGTCGCTGCTCACCTTCACTGCTGCTGTTCTGCAGCTGCTGGATTCACAGCATGTCGCTGGCGTCTCCGTTGGTCTTGTGTGGAAGCCACAATGCTGGTAGCCGCCGGCAAAGTCCTGCCAAGATGGCGCTGCTGCAGCCACTGTCGCCGCTGTCGTTTGGTCTTCTGAGTGCAGAGCAAGCCGCTGCTTGCTTTCATCTCTGCTGATCTGCAGCTGCTGAACTTACAACAGGTCTCTGGCTTCTCCGCTGGCAGTGTGTCAAAGCCGCAATGCTGGTAGCAGCCGGCGTGGTCTGTCCAAGATGGCGGCGCCGCTGTTCCTTAGGTAAGGTGCTTGGAGCTCTTTACTTTCTTCCGTTTTGTCTTCTGGCTTTGTTTCCATCACCTTTCAAACTTTTCGTTGTTTACTTCAATTTTTTGTTGCCATTCTCCTGTGGAGAAGTTGCTTTCACGGCGATTGAGATACAAGTCTCAGAGAGATCATAGCGTGGTATCTCCCTTGGTCGCCATCTTGGATCCAATTCTTTATTTATTTATTTATTTTTTGTGGTACCGGGGATTGAACGCAGGGGCGTTCTACCTCCACATTACACCCCCGGCCCTATTTTTTTATACTTTATTTTGAAACCGGGTCTCATGAAGTTGCGGAGGGCCTCACTAGGTAGAGAGAGAGAGAGAAAGAGAAAGAGAGTGAGAGAGCTGAGGCTGGCCGCAAACTGGGATCCTCCGTTTTCCGCCTCCTAAAGTACTGGGATTACAAGCGTGCGCCACCACGCCCGGCCAATTCTTTATTTTTTGAAACAGGGTCTCACTAGGTTGAGGAGGGCCTCACTAAGTAGCTGAGGCTGGCCACGAACCCGGATCCTCTGGTCTCAGCCTCCCAATACTGGGATTACAAGTGTGTGCCACCACACCCGGCTTAGTTAGCATACTTTTGTCCAGTCTGAAATTACATTTTAGCTAGCAGGGACTGCATGATCTGGGCCAAACCCCAAGCAACCAGCGGCTTTTTCTTACTACTCCTATTGACATGTGTGATAAAAAGCAGTTTAGTTATGATTGTGTTACAATTCAGTTCATTACTAAATACATGAACCATCATAAACAAATAGCTATTTTTCTGTGATTATTATTAGTTGCATGTAAAATGTTTTCATGGTGCATAGAAGTTGGTAAGCCCTATGTGAACACAGGTTGGTCTACTACCACCTTTAATTTACACAAACATGGACGAATGACTTTACTTTCCTAAGTCTTTGTTTCCTCACCAGAAATACATGGTAATATGGAGATGACATGGTCTTCTCGTAAAGAATAAATCACTATTCCTGGTATTCAAAAGAAGGGAGAAAAATTATTTAAGTTATAATAGGAATATAGTTTGAAAAGGTTAAACCCTAATGCATATACATGAATGTACACACTCATTAATAAAATTTACGCTCTATACCACATAGTTCCCAACCATGCTGCAACCTAATATTCATTGTTTTGGTTAGATTACAGTTTTGGTTAATATAAATAATACTGATATTAACAGTTTTATGCATGGCATATGTTGTACATTTGTAGATATCTAGAAGCTGAATTGCTGAGGAGGTACAATAGCTGTTTTGACTTCAGTAGGTATTACTACTAGATATAGTACTTTAAACTCCCATGAGCAGTATGAGGTATTCCTGTTGCTGAACAGTCTGGCCAATATATGGTGTTATCAGTTTTCATTTTTTTGGTTCAATTAATTTTAGGCATTTTTTAGAAACTGGGTGGTATTTCAATGGAATTTTAAATAGCACTCCCCGGGTGACTAAATATACCAAACATCTTTGTATATCAGTAACTTTCTTATATAGAAGTATTCATCTGTTAGGATAGCCTTTTTATTTCTCCTTTTCTCAATAATATATTATGAAAAATTTCAAACATAGAGCAAAGTGGTCAAATTTTTACAATCGAAACAAAGAGAGCCACTGCTTAGGTACAACATTAGCATTTTACGAGAGTGGCTGTATCGCATTATCTTTCTGTCCTTTAAGCCCATCTCAAATCATCCCCAACACAAAGAAATATTTCATAATTAAGGAGTTGGAAATGCTAATTAACCTTATTTTATCATTACAGACTGTATACATATATTGAATTATAACTGTACCCCATAAGTATGTACCATTCATATATGTCAATACAAATCCATTCTACTTATTTTTATGTTTAAAACTAAATTGACATTAGTAACATTCTCACTTTTGAAGGTTTTTTCAATGATTACAAAATTTTATATTAAAAGCTTATTATTTTATCATATGAAAGATGTCTTCTATTTTCCATCCTTTCTTTTGATTAGTCACTTACCAATCTTTTATCTTTTCTTTGAAAGTAATGCATCTTTGTTAAACTGCATTGAAACTTTTCAGCTTGGTTTTGATTTTAGCTTGTTTATTACATTAGATTTGGACCCTGAATTCTTTAAACTTGTACTGCTTGGGTTTGTTATAGCTTTGTAAATGCTTGACTCAAAGTATTTCATATAGATTTGGAAATGATTATTGCATACCTTGTCAAATATTCCTTCTAACTCATTTTCTTTTTCAATTCATTAAGAAAGGAAAGTTTAATTACACTTGTTCAGACCTTTTGTCTGTTAGATGGTAGTCCTTTTATGATTTTTCCCATCTTTTTTCTCTTTCCACATATTAACCTGGCTGTGGTTTTCTAACTTATTTTCTAGTTCACTGCTTGCCTTTGTTGTGTCTAGTTTGCTTTTAAATCCATCCTCCTTAAATCTTTAAAGTATTATACTTTTTCAATTTTATGACTTCAATTACTAAAAAAAAAATTCTTTGGGCAAATTCTCAGTTCTACCATCTATTTTCTTAAAGTATTTAACCATAGGTATTTTAATGTTCATTCCTGAAAACTGCAGAAACTGGCTCACCCGTATGGATGGTTTTTTTTCAGTTTAATCTGTTGTTACTGTATTTGGAAATCCATAATTAAGAAGTGAATATTATTTATAAAATTGTGAAGTACTGGATGATAATATATTTCTTAAGTTTAGTTTATATTATTTTCTGGTAGGTAACATGAGTGAGGTTTGATCACATTAATCCAATAAATAAAAAGAACAAGTTATCTAAGTTGCAGTTGATCTCAGTTCTTATAAGTCCACCCAGTACCTTCTGTTTGTACTTGCCAAATGAAACCTGGATATACATATATGCCTTTTGTGTTTGTGTGTGTGTGTGTGTGTGTGTGTGTGTGTGTGTATTTATGGTACTGGGGATTAAACCAAGTGACATTCTATCTCTGTGATACATCCCCAGACCCTTTTTATTTTTAAACAGGGTCTTGCTAAGTTACTGTGCACTGCCCCCAAAAGAGCAATCCTCCTGACTCAGCCTCCCAAGAACTGGGTTTACAAACCTGCACCACCATGCTCAGATGAAACCTGCATATATTTACTAAAGACTCTCATTCTTCTTGGACCCTCAATTTCAGTTTTTTCCTTCATGACATTAAAATCCACTGTTAGAATCTACTCTGCTTTTTAGTGGCTTTTTGACTAATGTCTTGGCCTACTGCCTGATGCCTAAGGCTTCAGCAAATGCATAAAATGGGAGAAAACAGTATTTTTTTTTTCATTTGCACTCTTATTTGCTCCCTCTTCTCTGTAGGATTTGAGACTCATGGCTCTCTTGGTAGCCCCAACTCCAAATATTTTTTCTTCAGCCCTGTTAGATGGCCAAAAGCCATACTAGCTTCTCTGGTTTTTTTTTTTTTTTTATCCAAATCCCTCCTCTAAAATTATCTCAGTATTTACCCCTTTTCTAAGAACAGGCCAAATCCGCGAGTTTTCAAAAGCTATTTCCCATCTCTGTAGTCACCTTTCTCTGGGATCTTCCATCTTCAAGTTCTGATCATTTCAAAATAACCCTGTTGCTTTAAAACATAGCTTTTAGTTATCATACTCAGATTTTTTCTTCTCAGATATATTGCTTTCCTGCAAGAAAATCTAACAAAATTAGGAATGGAATACCCAACAATTTGATCAATATAAAAATAATATTAATATTTGATTAAATTAATTCATGGCTAAATTAAGATTTTGTTGATTTCAGGGGCTGAATTTGGACCTGGGTTATAATATGCTGAATAACATGGTATTCATCTTAGTTCCTTTCCTTTTTGGCTTCCATGAACTCCTAATGCTGTACAGGTAAAGTGAAAGCCAGAAGTTGGTGAGATGTTTTCACTTCATTTTTGGCAAGTGACAAGGTATAAGAGTTAAGAAAGAGGTAGAATTTTGTGGTAGCTTTTTGGAAAATCTGTGGGGCACTGAGACTTTGGGATTTCATTGAAATATAGCTTCATTTTTACTACTCACTTTTTGTTGTGCTTTGTTCTATTTTATTTTTGTATCTTAGATTGTACTGAGGATGAGCATCATTAGCATTGGCATGAGAATTTTCAGGCAGGATATGAGTAGCCAGGATAGTTATGTAACACAACCCAAAGAGTATTTTTGGACAAAAGGTAACAAATTGAAGAGATATCTTAAGGATGTTGTAATATACAATACCTTTGTAATATACAATTGGAGGCATCTGCAGGCTAATTTGGAGATGTAATGTCAAGACAGGTAGCAAGTTTTAGTAAAATTTGGTGTGATGAAGTGGTATCACGTTTATATATATATATATATATATATTTTTTTTTTTTTTGCGGTACCGGGGATTGAACCCAGGGGGGTTCTACCTCCGTGCTACACCCCCGGCCCTATTTTTTTATACTTTATTTTGAAACCAGGTCTCATGAAGTTGCGGAGGGCCTCACTACGCAGAAAGAGAGAGAGAGAGACAGAGAGAGAGAGAGAGACAGAGAGAGCTGAGGCTGGCCGCGAACCCGGATCCTCCGGTCTCTGCCTCCCAAAGTACTGGGATTACAAGTGTGCGCCACCACGCCCGGC